>VNJO01005692.1:0-169303 GCA_008042535.1 Drosophila tani | reverse complement strand
GCAACCAATAACCGAAACACGCTTTTCGAAATATTTACCCGCTGGATGATTGTCCCCGGTGAAAATTTAAGGGGTCTCCCAAGTATAACCTCTTTCACTTGGGTACTGGTCGACGCCAGATGGTCGCCTTGCAACCTTCGTAGACACTTTCCTGTGACCTGTGCAACAAAAAGGGTTACGCACTTCACCCAGACACTGCCAGCTTTCCTACTCACTTGAGTTTGCTTAAGCTCCGGCAAGTTAAATTTCTTCGCACTCAAATTTGTATGCTGTCCGCTTGGACTTAACTCTTATTTAAGATTTGGTCTGCGAGAAGCAACTCCAATACTTGTGCACTCCACCGGATCTCGATTTGAAAAGAGTTTAGCACGGAAATAGGTGGAGCGACCTAGGTTCAGGCTTAGCAGCAGCGAAAAATTTCCTAATTGGAACAAGAGCTTTCCAGATCTTCCCTGGCGCCGCTATGAGCTATCTGTTATATTTTCCCTAAAATCTGTTCAGGCAAATACCACAAAAAAAAAAAATGCAGCTCACGAATTTTATGCACATGCACTAAAAGCTCGGCTTAACAGTTGCCAAAAATGTTGTCTGCTTTTGAGCTGAAAAAAAACTTGGCCTAAAGCTTTTATGATCTGTAGCCTACTTCTAGGTAAAAAAATGTATCTCGCGGCTCTTCAGTCGCCACTACACGGCAGAGTCTCGGCTCTCGTTAGATAATGGATAGAAGCTGCGCGTGATATGGTTAGATGTTATCTTTTCCAATTAAATTCGAAGCGAACGTTGAATCATAGAATCGGTTTTAAGTTCTCCCTCTCTCTAGTCGTAAAATTTAAAATGAAATTCATAGACCAGGATTTAGCGCTTACTTCATGAGGTAATTCCATATTTTTAACACATTTCTACACATTTTTAATGCGCAATACACTTTGTTAAAGAGTTTCTGTGAAGGCAGAGAGTCTCCGAAATCAATTTGATTTAAATTTGCGATAGTTTCTTCGTTTACTCGCCTTAAGGAAATATTGCGCATACGCACAGTGCGCCAGGTGCCTAAGTAATTGCTTAGAAAACATGTGGCGACGCAAACACACACACACACGCAGCCGTAAGTGCACAATCATCGCCCAGAGATTGTGTGCGTGTGTGTGTTTGCGAAGGCATTAGGGCTGCGGTCCATTCCTGTGGTTGCTGCCGGCAACAATGCCAGATTGCACTTTTTCCGCACAGTTGCAGGTGCAACGGTCCCGTTGGCACAACAAGGTGAATGGTGAACGGTGAACGCCGGCTGGCTAAGTGCTCGGGAATGGCCGTCCTCGGAGCATGGAATGCCCGGCTAATTGATGTCGCAGACTGATCTCACAAGAGCCCCAATAACAGCCATAAATTAGAGTTCGTGGAATCTTAAAAGTATATCCAATGCGCCGACTGCTTTAATAAATTCAAATTTAAATTGAAGCCCCGAGGCAACTGCGTAATTAACGAAATTACAATAAACAAATGCGAAGCGTAAAGCGCAGATAGAATAAACATCAATAATTCTTCTTTTATTGACGATTCGGAACTGGCTAAATGACTGACTAAGCCAACCATACACGTATATGTGTGTTGGCTGATACTCCGTTTATTTGGTAAAAATAAATACGCAGCGAAAATAACAGTTTTTAATTAAGGCCCACGCATATCATTTTATCGATGCCACAGTTCTGATTTATTCGACGCTGCGCTGTAGCAACAGCACAAATGTGTCTAAAATTTGATATTTGATTAGTTTACACAGAAAATGGAATGGAAATTGCATGTTGTTTATGCAGGCCAGCGAATCGCTGGCTGATTTTTCTACGTTTCATTTCGGCTTACTTTTTTCATTCAATTGTTGCATTCATGCGGTTTCCCAGGCTCTCTTTGGCCCAGTGCCCACTGCCCACTGCCTGGCGGGGAGCCTGGCACCCGGAGTGAGGACACGGCTTAGGCAATTGATGCGCACTTCTGAACTGATTGAACATTGAACATTGGAAATGAAACGCGACCGCAACTCTGTGGCTTCGCAATTAGATTATCACACATGGGCCACTCACCGGGACGGGGATATTTTGTTCATTTCGCGAGGAATTCTTTTCAATGCCAGACTCCGCTTGGGTAATTATTTTTTGACTGCCAACGTTTGATTTTCCATACCGAATATATGTATAGAAAATGCAGAAAATGCAATTCGGTGCCGGTGCAAATACCGCATTAGTTAGTTGTACAAATGCAATTTAGTTCGTTACGCTCTGCGGTTGCACTCAGCACTGAGCTCAGCTTCCACACGCAAACAGACACACGGGGCACGGGGATGCGGTGTCACGGGGACGGGGATAAGTCCTTGGTGCCTGGTTTCAGGTGCTGTGACAGGGTTCGGTGTAATTTCTTACCCGAAAAACGGGGCAGAGAGGAGCGGCGCACGAAACAAAAGTAAATGCAGTTGGCCCTGAGCTGTCAGCGATCCGTGTGTGTCTGTGTCTGCGATGCTGAAAGTTGCCTTCGAGATTTATTGGCAACCGTCGTCTCTCTGTCAGACATCAGACTTTTTAAAGTGAATGCCTCTTGGGGCAGATGACAAATGGCCATGCCCAACGTCATCATCATCATCGTCGTCCTCGGCTCGGCTTGCCTCGCCGTCATAATGATAATAAGCAGCGTCTTGGATACGTGTGTATCTGCATCTGCTTGGCTTGAGCTGCAGTTGCTGGGATTCCTCACCTTCACCTCATCTATGACTCTTCTTTGTGTGTGACTTTTTCGGGTTCATCTGGAGTCCTCCACCAGTCTGGACACCGACAGGTAGGCACGTGGCCTATGGTTGTGAAAAAAAAGCGTTATGAAAGGCAAAACTCTCCCCTCTCAAAATCAGTGGCATAGTCTGGTTCAATGTGGCAAGCGGAAGGCGGGCAGCTGCTCAACTTTTCTATATTTATAATGTTCTTAATACTTATTCTCTATTTTCATTGCAGCTGTGGCCCAAAGTAGCTTTAAATGCCCCGATGACTTCGGGTTCTACCCCCACGATACGTCGTGCGACAAATACTGGAAGTGCGACAATGGCGTCTCCGACCTGAAGACCTGCGGCAATGGTCTGGCCTTCGATGCCACAGACTCGAAATACCTCACCGAGAACTGCGACTATCTGCACAACGTGGACTGCGGCGATCGCTCAGAGCTGGGTGAGTTTAGTTCCACAAAATAGTCCCTAAAAAGGTCAGTAATCTTATAGAAACTAATTGCAATATTCCCCATCCGTATCCACAGAGCCCCCAATCACCACTCCCCACTGCTCCCGCCTGTACGGCATCTTCCCCGATGAGAACAAGTGCGACGTGTTCTGGAACTGCTGGAACGGCGAGCCCTCCAGATACCAGTGCTCCCCCGGACTGGCTTACGATCGCGATGCTCGCGTGTGCATGTGGGCTGACCAGGTGCCCGAGTGCAAGAACGAAGGTGGGTTAAGCTTACTCTCAGGTGTAAATGACAGAATGACTGATTCCCGACCAATTTCAGAGGTGGCCAACGGATTCTCCTGCCCGGCGGCCGGTGAGCTGGCCAACGCTGGCTCCTTCTCGCGCCACGCCCATCCCGAGGACTGCCGCAAGTACTACATCTGCCTGGAGGGCGTGGCCCGCGAATACGGATGCCCCATCGGCACTGTGTTCAAGATCGGCGACAGTGACGGCACCGGCAACTGCGAGGATCCCGAGGATGTTCCCGGATGGTAAGTGTTGCGACTACTTTTATTAAGATTATCTCCAAGGCTGGCACCTGGTTTGATTTTTGTCTTGCTTTGCACTCGGATAATATGATTTCTCAGGGGTCGAAGGTTAATATATACGATGTGGGGCTATGAAAATTTGGGTGTTCCTATTATTAGAATGAATGCTTGAAGGCACTAGGTACGCTTGTCAGAGTGGGGTTTTCAAGTTGATCCTATTTAAATGAAAAATTCAATTAAATTCGGTTTTATTCCATTTGATCTTCAAAATATAAGCCTTAGACTTGTTAAAGAATTTTTTACAATTTTCTTTATATTGTTAGAATTGCTTAAATTCAGGGGTTTTTGCCACGCTTGCACCTCTCCGCACTCATCACCACATTCCTCACCCTCTGCGCTTTCACTGTCCACTCTCTCACTCAACCCAAACTGAACTAAACTCAACTCAACTGAACAGATCGCATATCACATATCATCTCTCACATTATCCATATCTCAGGCCTATTCTGACATATCTCTTTACCTTGGTCCCATTTACAATTACAGCGAAGACTACTACGGCGATCTGGATTTGAAGAGCATCCGCAAGAGCGAGCTTCTAGCTGGATTGAACAGTGAAGGCCGCACTAAGGGCGCGCCCAAAACCAAAGCTGCCTCCTCCTCCTCCTCATAAACATAATAACTACAACAACTACAACTACAACAACAACAACCTACAACTTTAACAACAATAACTAAAGAACAGCAACAACAGCTACAACAATACAACAAGATCAATCAACTCAGATCCCTTCTTCCCATCCTGCCAATACTTCCCTCACATCACAAAAAAAGAAAAAGAAGAACAAATCAAAAAAAGAAAAAAAGAGAATACTCAGCCAGCCACAAATCCTAATTCGAATTCGCATAAAAAACTCTTTTCCTGCCATTCTTCTCGGTTGACCTCTGTGTTTCTAATTTATAAATCTCTCTTTCGTCCTTCATCCGAGTCAAACTATTGCTCTATCCCTTCATGTTTCCGTTTTCACTCAATGTTGAACAAACAAATTTAAAGACATCCAAATTGCCCGCAAAATTTAGGCTCGAAGGCAAAGACACAACATTTTGTAAAGGAAAATAGAGAAGAACGTCGAGGAAAGAAAACGAAAATAAAGGCGTTCAAAATGAAGCGTAAAATTTAGAGATTTGTACATTTAAGTGATCCTTGTTTATAAGCTTATAATTTTATTTTATACATAAAAACGAAAAACAAAAAAATATATTAAAAAACAAAAAACAAACTCGATCAGCTCTGTATTTGTGTCACATTTCTTCCTTCGACCATTTAACTTGTCATCTCCGTTAAACTTTTGCCATCTTAAAGTGCGCGGGCTTCGTCCCAGTCGGAAAAGTTTTGAAGGAAATAGATTTTTCCGTGAATGTGTGTGTGTGAATGGCGTTCTTTTATTTTTTTTAATTTTTCGCTGACTTGTCGTTAGGAGTCTGTAAATAATAAGTAAACATGAAAGTTTGCGGCGCCAGCCATATTTGCCGCAAATGAAAAGTTGGCTGGCATTTCGAAGCGACCAGGAAGTCTTTGCCGACGTCTTTTCAAATGCACAAGAACTTTGTTAATTATTCATTAGATTCTATAAACAAAAACGCGATACAAAAACTTTAAATGAATTTTCAAATTATCAACACAATTGCAGGCAGAACCAGCGGCGGCACACTCACACACTTACTAAGGCAGGGCAAAAAGGGAAAAGGAAAATTGGAAAGCGAAAAGGGGAATTCGTGGGGCAGTGGCACCTCGACAGGGTACCCAGTTTTAGGGCTTGAATTTTTGGGTGGGGCTTCACTGTGTCCCCACTAACTCATAAAAGCTGGAAACTTTAACTTTTGCTGCTTTATGCGAGTGTCTTTCTCTCGCCTGTGTGGGTGGGCACCGGGAAAAATAATTAAATAAATAAATAAGGAAGCCATAAATTTATTTTTTGAAATTATTTTCCCTTTACATCATATTTCCTGTAATATATGGTGTACTTAGATGATGTTAGAATATATTCCTTTGCCAGTTCTTTTAATCTTCTTAAATAAACCTTCTCTCAGTGCATTCGGAACCTGTGCTTGTGTGCATTTATGGTTCACACACACACACTGGAAAAAAGTTTTAAAACTAATTAAATAAAAATTATAAAACTATACAAACTCAAGGCACAAGTTGTCGCTGCTTTCGGGGCCGGCTAAAGGACATTTTCAGCCCTCACCCGTGTGCGTCCCTGCACTATGTGTGTATGTGTGTGTGTCGCATAAGCTCTTTTTGGCATAGAAAAGCCGCGTGAAGAGCTCTCGGAATTTTCGGGCAAATATGAACATAAAGTCGCCTGTATCCATTCAGCTTGATGTTGCTCTTGGCTCAGCCCTTAATGCCCCACGCCGTCCCCCGCTCCGGCGTTATCCCTTGCTCCTTGCCACACACTAACCGCTGGATGTCATCTTTTACTTTAATATATTTTGGAATGCTCTCTCCGCCTTTGTTGTTGCTGCGGGCTGCCAGTTAAGTGCAGCAAGTAAGCAATCTTCAATTAAAAGTTGCCCTGACCCCTGCCCATTAGAGTCCTTTGGCTCGCCGTGCGTCCTGCTTATGTTTGCGGCCAACTGAGGTTAGCTGAAGCTGAAAAAAAATAGCCCAAGAAGCGGGCAACTCCGCAAACGCAATTCACATAAAAATGTTTTATAAACAAAAATAGTTTCGAGTCTGACAAAGTTGCAGCAGTAAGTAAAGCACTTAGAAAAACAAGATTTTTACCAGAAACGCATTTAGAATACACCGATAGCTCTCCTATGAGATGATGTAATCTGGCTAATTTCGCAAAAATATTACTCTAAAACCGTTCTGCTCCTGTGGTCTGAGTTACTAACTTATTCAAAACATTAGCTTTAAGGCAGCAAAGCTGGTTTTATTCTCCGTGCAGCAGTCACTGGGCAACCACAGTTGAGTAACTCGAAAGTAACTCTTGACGGATAATAGCCGGGCTGACTGCCCTGCCAGTCTGTGTGTCTGTCCGCCTGGCAATGAAATCCTTTTAACATTTTGACTCTAATTAATTTTAATGATGATATAAACGCACTGGCAGAACATAAAACTAAGGGGCAGGTTAGCTGGCTGGCTACGACTGCGACTGCGAAAAGTTATGAGCCGGCAACTGCTTGTCAATATATATACACACCACACCAGCAGTCCAGTCGAGGGCTCTAGGTTTTCTTGGCCAAGAAAGCCCCGAATCCCGAATAAAATGGAAACGTAAATAAAAGAAAAACAATTTTTGTCCACTAAACAAGAGCCATATTTTGGAGCTTACACCCTCCGCGCCGTCATGATCCGCGTCTTCATCAGGGCGGCGACTAAGCCGCAACATTTATGGTGCTGACTTCTCAACAAGGACCCAGTGCTGTCCTTGGTTTTTGGTCAATTCCATTTAATTTAATTTAATAGCCTTGCGCTTTTTGTCATTCGCTGCCCAGATCCGCACACACAGCGCGCATTTTATATGAAGCCAAGTTCGGATGCACGGTAAAAAACGGGGTGATGAGAATCAGAAGGTTATATACTTTTGGCAAATTATTGAATATTTTAGGAACTAAAAAGTCCACTTCAGACTTAAAGGGAATTTGAGAATAATTTTAAAAAGAAAACGCTTAAAGTATAGGAACATCTAGGGATACATATGTTATTTCAAGGGACGTTATTCAGTATTCCTGTTATTTCCGAGTGTGGCGGATGAAAGAGGGCAACGAGGACATGCATGTCCTGGCAGCAAGAGGCATGCCACGTCTTCTTGCCATCGCACTTGTCCTTGTTGCCTGCGCTTTAAAGGCAATTTGTTGTTCGCTGATAATGTTGTTATTGCGGCCAGAAGGCAGCCAAACCAGCTAGCGTCTTTTAATCCTTGACGTCCTGTTGCTTCTCCCTCTCTCTCTCTCCTCCTCGCTATTCCATTTTATCTGGCCAGGCCACAAATCCTTGTGAGTGGGGTGAGCTGCCCCGCGCGTCCACGGGACTCGTAACAAGATTTTAACAATATTATTTTTAATTACGGTTTTAATAAATATTTCCTTTGTCAATTTACAACACAAACCGACGAGCTCTTCGTGGCTCAGGAAAAAAAAGAAGGGAAACCCAGAGGGAAAATGAAACAGAAGTTGGACTCGAGAAAAATAAAATTCCTTTGCGTTACCTAATCAAATTCTGTTGACTTGTTAACCATGTACATGCATACATCGCAAAAATTCCTCGGAGCGTGACTGGCAAGACACAAAACAATTTAATTAAACAAATCAGAGCCGGGCCAAGGAAACCCCTAAAAACGAAATTTCCCTTTTGAATGTTATTTAACAAGGAATTTTTTATTTACCTAATACTTCCCGTTTCTCCTTTTTACAGCGAGGATTACTATGGCGATGTAGACCTGAAGGCTCTGAAAAAATTGGGCTATTAAAAATACACACACACACACATACACTCGGAACACACACACACAGTCACGGCAGTTTGGGGGCTGAAAGTCAAGAAGAAGAGAGAGGCGACAAAAGGAGCCAAAGGATGGCGGAGGATCAGGAGGAAGCCACAATAACAGTGGGCTTAAAATGCTTGCCACACACACAGCCACACATCACTGAGAATATAATTCAAGAACTAAATGCCTGATTTAAGGAAGTTCACGCTTGACTCTGATAAAAATATTCAGACTTTAATTCGGAAAAACCTACTCGGGTTTTCCTCATGCCTAAACATCATGTATTTATTCTTGACCTTTTGTACAAATTTAAATATTTTTAATAGCAACCTAATCGATAGCGAGTCAAGCAGACCTTTTCAGTGTACCGCAGGCGTCGAGCATAAAGTATGCACACAAAATACATAAGAATCGTACAGTTTACTTTAAAGACTGAGCACAGAATAACCCCCAAAAAATAACCCAGTGAGAAAATAGTCGAAGGTGGACCCACATCTTTAAGTTGAAGTAATAACTGGCTGGACATTAGCTCCGGATCGAAGGAGAGCTCCGAGAAACCTTTTTCAGAGGCGGCTGGCGGCCAATTCCGCTGATTCCATGGCTACCACAGTGGCCGCAAAAGTCAAATTTAACTTATTTAACTAAATACTCAAGAAACCACACATCTACGCCTCCCACACACTCTCGTATAACTTGAATGTACATAAATAGATGCAGTTTAGCTCCTAAGTTAACAGTTATGTAAATGCGAAATAAAATGAACATTTTTGTTTAAACTGAAACTCCTTAGACTCTTCTGCGGAAAGGATTCCCCTCGTTCAATGCCAATCCGGCCAACGAGGACTGTCTTTTATTTATTGCATTGCACTTGCCCTCGGCCTGTACATATATTTTAATCAGCTGAGTAGAACTTGGATTTTTCATTTGGCAGATTCCCAAAGCCAGCTCTCTGGGCCACAATTTACTGGGCAACCGCAAAACACAACACGCATACGCACTGTTTGCCAGGCAAATAGCAGCTGAATGCCTTAAACCAAAAAACAAGTAAGTAAACAAAGGCGCACAAAATATCCAAACTCTCTTGCAAAATTGATAATTATTGGAGACCCGACTCGGAGCAGCAGCAACAAAGGGGCAGCAGCAGCCGCCCAGCCTGCACACACAAAGGCCGCGCAGTGGGGGGGCTCAGAATGGTGGGCGGGTCTCTGGTGGTCGGTTATCGGCGGGCGGGCAAAGGGGGTCGGTGCAAGGGGCAAGCTCTAACGACGCACAAGTGTAACATTAGCCTATGAAAAGATTGAAAAGCGGCAGCAACAATGGGGGATGTTGCATGCTGCAGCGGGAAGACATGCTGTTGCATGTTAATTGAAATCAATAAGTGGAACACAGCCACCACCCAAAGCCCCCGCCCAGTGCCATCCGCCTGGCTATCAATACGTGCACTGGGAAATATTGGGGCTAATGAAAATTTTATTAAATGTATGATATACTTTATACGATAAATAGATGATGAAATATAGTTTATAGGTAAGTTCAAAATTATCACAGGTACTACAATTGTTAATGTAATAAGATAACAAGAATATGATTCAGTTTGAGATTTTTTAACGGATTAAAGCTAAAATGAACAATTCAATTGTATTAATAAATTGTTATTACTTTCCCTGACTTACTTATTTATTAAAAGAGGCCAGAATAATATATTTACCTTTTAAGAACTTGTGATATTTATTTTTTCTCGTGCACTTGCGGCTGTCTGCCTGTGTGTGTGTATGGTCACAATGGCGACCAGGCGCCTCAGCCAACAACAACAGCAACATTAACAAAGGACGACAGCAGCAGCAACAGCAACAGCAGCAGCAGCAGCAACAGCAGCGGCAGTAGCAACAACACAATGGTTAGTTATCGAAGTAAATGTGGTAAAGTAAATTATTTGCCCAACGGCTAATGACAATGGCATTGGCAACTACAACAACGTCAATAGCAACAACAAGAGCACCAGCAGCCAAAACAACAACAACAGAACAAACATGGCCAACACTCACATATCCTTTTTTATTTATTATTTAGGCAGATGGCAGTTGCATTTTTCCAGTTGCTGCCAGCTGCTGCTACATTAGTTGTGGACTCGGCCAGACGTAAATTATGCATTGCAATTTTTAGAATATTTCTATGGCCACTACACCGTACACACACACAGAGAAAAACCAATTAGCAAATTGTCATATTTTTTTTGTGTGGTTTCTCTTTAATTTATTTTATTTATTTCGATTGTATCCAAAGCGTTTATGGATATTATTTTCGAACTTTACACAAATGAATATTAAGAAAATATATTGCATATTTCCTTTATGATTGGTAAGTTGTTACATTTCTCTCTGTATATTAATAAAACGGACATATATCTCCGCAAAGTATATAAATTATTAATTCAGCAATTAAATTCTAATCAAATTAATCTTTTTGGTTGTTATGTTCTCAATATGGCGTTTTAGAATATCAATAAAAGAGGATTAAAAAAAAATTGTCAAATGGAAACATATCTATTAGATATTTTTTTAAATTTTCAACAAAATATTTAGTGACTGACATTACTAAATAAACTCCTGGCAATCGAGGAAAAAGTTTCCCTTCCTTTTTTCTCTGCACTCCCATCCTTTTACGCTCCGATCCTGGCCTGTCTTGCCCTGCTTCTACACTGCCTTTTCCTGGCCAGCGACGTGATGGCAATTACTCCAACTCCGAGACTTTTGGGCCCTAGGTTCAGTTTAGGTTAGTTCAGTTCAGTACAGTTCAGGACAACCGGAGCCACCGGCAACAACAACTGCCGCAATGCAGTTGCTTGTAGTTGCTGCTGCAAATGGCTCGTATAACGTGCAAAAACTGCAACTGCAACAACAAAGCAACGCAACAGCAACAGCAGCTACACAACAGCGACATCGGTAGCAGCAACACCAGCCCAGCAACAGCAATACACGGCAAATGGCAGCAAAGAAAATTATGCTTGCAATAGCCCTTACACACATACATATGTGTGTGTGTGGGGTGTGCCAAATTTATTTGCCAATCGTCGCTTGTGGTGGCCAAGAGGCCAGAGGTCACATTTTCATTTCAAGCATTTTCCAGCTCCACATCAAAGGCGGCAAATGGAAGTCGGTCTGCGAAAATAAACAGCGCGTGTAACTAAATGTCAGGCGGAGCAATCAAGGTAAGTGCAGTTTGAATGGCTTTGCATATGAGAAAGACCACAGAAATCATTGCGGTGTTAATCAATTGATTAAAATAAATAGCTTTAAGGCACAATTCACTTACCCTTATATTATTATGTTTCGAGAAGGATTTTAAAGCTTATCACTCATGCTTTGTCTTTCCTCAGATATCATGTAAATTCTTATGGAAACCCTATACTTCCTTCCCAGCATTCAATATTTTCCTCTCCAACGTTCGTCCTTCTCAGAGAAGCTTATCTTCCTCCTCGCAGGCCTGGACAGTACGTTCGAGTCGTCTTATTCATTGGTCATCGTAGCCGAGCCCGGCTTGATTCAATAAAAATTGGCTTCCAGTGGCCATTGTTGAGCGGGCCACTAATGCGGCGCAGTCGGCAAGTGCTTCTCCGAATAAGTGGCAGCATGGCAGCGGCAAAAAAAGGTTTACTCACAGCTTCCTTAGGGTGGCAGAGCACTTGGGGAAATAGTTACAAAAATGTTACTAAAACTAAATAATATCTGATTACATTTTAAGTATAAATTAGTCGAATTTATTTATTTTTAGGGCCTTTCAAGTTATGTGTACTTACCTTCTTTCTAATCAAGAGTTTGTCCTTATTCAATACATCTCCTAGACTCCTTTCTTTCGGTGTAGCTTCGCTCCGTTTCTTCTGTGGCGCGGAATGCAATGACAATGGCCATGCCCAACGCTCAGTGCTCGGTGCTCGGCGCTGGTGTTCGGTGTTCAATACGCTTCATGACAACGGCGACGCGAAACCGGGCCCAGACATTGCTTATTTTTATTTGCCTGGCGAGGACTAATGCCCAGCTGCAGCAGCAACAGCAACAGCAACGAGCAATGCGCTCTAACGCCCTTATCCTTGTAACGACTTTGCCGCTGCGCTTTTGCGGTTGACCGCATTTGCTGGGAAAAATCTGTTGCTGCCAAAGCAGTGGCCACTGCCACTGCTGCTCTTGACCGAGTGGAGCTATAAATATCTGCGATAGCGAAATGCAATTACGTGGCAACAATGAATACAGCGGCAGCGATTGCTCGCTCTGCTTGCTTTTCCCGCTATTCCGCCTTTCCCGCTTCCGCCTTTCCCGCTTTCCGATGCTCGAGACCCACCCCACATCTGGCAATTGACAATGATGATGTGTACGTAGTTTTTGTCTTTCCTCTGCGGGCAAAGGGGAGTTTCTGGAGGGCTCGGAATGAGGACATCTCAGTATGGTATTTTTCTACAACATTTTTCTGCATTGTTGGGCGCTCTTTCTCCCTTTCTCTCCGAAGGAGCGATACATTGGCTGCGTTTTGGTGAATTTATGTGCTCCTTGTGGAGGGTTCAATGGCGGCCATCATAAAATATTGGAACTGGCAGGGAACGCAGCCTAGATACAAAGTTACTTAATATGCTGTGTTTATGATGCGTATTTCAAGAAGTTTTCTATTTAAGCTTTGAATTAAAAAATGCATTTTCTCACATTTCCCAAAGATAGTATGGTAACTTATAATTAAAATATATATAAAACTAAAACGTTTTCCATTTTTCTGCCATACTATTTTACTCACATCGAATAGCAGACTCCATGGCAACACAACAAATAACAAAGGACTCGAGGAATGTTGATCAACTTAAAGCTAGAAAACTGTAATGATCCCAAAAGTGTGCTTCGCACTTTCCCACTTATTTGCCCAAGGATCCGGAGTGCGTAGGAGCGAATAATGGAGCGCAAAGTAATTGCCAAAGGACTCTGTCTAACAATGGCTTCTGCTATTAACTCGACGCATACCGAAAAATGGCCAGGGGGAGTGAGAGACGGTGGGCACATTCCTTGGGTCAGCCAACTGGCCACCAATCTCCCAATGGAGTGGCCCATAAAAACGGCAATTTTTCCAGTTGTCAGCGGCAAATGCGTGGCTTAAGTTACGGCGATTGGCTGACAGTTGACACCCCGGACCCAGTCGCATAATTACATTCCCTGATTCTTGGCCCGATGTTTGTTCCATTTCTAGGGGCAGACCTGCCCACGGCTACAGTTCGCGAAAAAAAACAATTCATAATAAAAGTCTTTAAGAGTCCATTAAGTTAAAGAAGGTTCCAGCATCTAAAAGAATGCCTGAGGAATCTTAAAATATTTTATTTAAATTACTAATTCATAATCATAATGTCTAATACTAAAGCAATAAGTAATCCAACATGTTATGTTATGGCGCTTCTAAAAAAACATTTTTCTCCTTGTGTATGAACCATAGCAATTGTAAGTCATTTGAAAACAATTTTGATTATATTTTTTCCAAGCGATTTCACAAATCCGTTTTATGCTACGTCCCGTCCAATAGAGGAGGAAAGAAAAAGTGCGTTTTGCGTATGGGTAGTTAACAACATGCCCCATAATAATAACATACATTTTCACCCTCCCTTGTGCCGACATCATCCGCTTGCCAAACGAAATGTTTGCTGTAAACGACCTTAAAAAACGAAAGCCAACCATCGAAGAAATCGAAAAGGAAGGACGAGTGGCAAAAACAAACAGAAATGCCTGTACACATATAGAATTAAAGCTTTCTCTCTCTTTACCTACTGAATTCGGTAGTTGTTTCTGATGTTGTTGTTTATATACCCTGTAATCGTAGAGTACTGTATTTGCCCAATAAGGAATAGAAAGTAAGTCCACTTGAACTTTTCTTTTGAAGCTCACATAAATCAAAGTAAAAACTAATTGAAGCCCCCTTATAAAAACAGATATTCATAAACAAGATTTATTTTCAACATGATTCATTGGTACTTAATATTCTTATATTTAACCAACTGTATCCCGGGTATTTAGAGGTCGGGGCAGTCACCGCCTAAAGCTTTATTACTTGTTATTTTTCCTTTTCTTGTTGTTCCTGTTGTCGAGCCAAATTGCAAATAACAAGCGAAAGTTCACACAGGCAGTTTGGGCCATCGACGGTTAGGATCGAGCAACGAATAATAAAAAAAAGTCAGAAATGTGCGTAGCATTAGCCGTAGTCGACTTGATTTTGATCGCTTCACTGAACATTAATACACAAGGAGCGGGGGCGGGGGCTTGTTGATTGGTGAGCGGAGCAGATTGGCAGGGGCGTGGCAGGTTGCTTAAGTGGGCGCTTGTTTACATGCATACATTTGTATTTAGTTTTGCCTGCCCGCTGCCCGTACTCTTTTCCTGTAAGTCCAGGAAAGTCCAGAAAGCGCCCACTAATGGTTTGCCCGGGGGAATGAATAATGCAGGATGCGGAGAAACGCGACCTATAGCTAAGTATTTGATCTCGAATGGAAGTACATATCCGTGGGTATTCTGTAACGATATCAAATTTACACATTTCTTTTAGAGTTTTTGGAATATTAACAAAAGAGATGCATAGTGCAGCTCACGACGGTGGTCGGTAAATAAATAAAGAAATAATTAAATTTCCAAGAAACTGAAGAAATCCTTGTCCAACTCTGTACTTATTTTAAAACAATAGCAGAAGTAGAACTTAAGGATGTAGAGTATTGCTGAAATTGTGTGAAAGTACAAGCATATGCAGGCAATTTTTTGTTTTCCTTCCAAGTAGCATTTGCTGGGCAAATGAAGCCTACTTATAGGGGATCTTGATTCGCCAGTGCGTAAACATGGCCGCAAGTGTGTTTGTGTGTGCGAGAGTGATGGTGTGCGTGTGTGCGTGAAGGCTGCTGCTGTGCGGGGCGCTTATTTCCGGCGTGGCATATCTCGATTTAGATGCGTGCCACGGCAATCTCTTTGTGCTGCGTTTCGCGTTTTCCTGTCATAAATGCTGCCGCCGAACCTTTGTTACGTTTCCGTTTCACTTTTATTTTAATAATTCACCCAGCATTTATGGTATGTACTGTGCACACACATACTTTTATTTATAAGTGCCCACCTTTTCCACCTGCCCCATTGTACACGTCATAAATCTCATTTTTCCGTTTCCGTTTCGGGCCGACCATTGCCCAGCGATGTCCTTGCTGGCGGACATCCGCGCAGGGAGATGTGTAAATAATAAATAAATTCAAGAGCTAGAAAATAACTGACGATAAATTACTTATATATCTTAATTAATTGTTATTAATATAATTATTATTATTTGATTGCTGGCAACAAGTGCACTTTGCCGAAATTCTGGTTTCAAGCCTTTAGTCCATTTTCAAACCCCCAAGGGAAAACTTCCCCAAAGTCTCTTTTCTCTTCCGAGTAAGTTCTGCTGGGAACTCTTATACTTCCATTCAGCGGAAATTTCCCCGCACCCTAGGAGCAAATTTCCCCGCTCGAGCGGCTGCTGGAAAGAGCCTGCTTCGCTCATTGAGTGAATTTTCAAAGTAACTCTGGTCCTTCCATGAGGACTCTCTCTTTGCTTCAAAGGGACTTTTGCTCTTTCACCGTTTTCGACTCGGAAAACGGGGGCGAACGAGTTTCGTGGCCTACAATCGCTTGGCTTTCCGGAGTAAACACATTTCAGGGGCCAGGTGGCCGACTCCGACCTCACACACACACACACCACGCTCAGCCATTCCAGATCCATCAAATCCTGGCACACGTGCTGGGAGGAGCAGGAAAAGGATACTGCGTGGGTTTGCGTGGGCTATCTTTAATTTACAAAGCTCCAGATTATGTTTCACTTTACGTGAAAATTGCATTGGTTTGTACTTAACGTGAACACAAGCGAGGCAATATACACTGGAAAAGAAAATTGAATCTCAAAAATTTTATTGGGTAAAGCAATTAGTTTTAGTTACATGAATTGCAAACTATTCTCGGGTTAAATACGAGCACATAATTCTAACATAAACCCGAGAAATAAAACAAGTAGAAGTACTTTTTAAGATGTAGGTAGGGTTAGGTCCATTCCTTTCATTCTTAGAATCCAAGAATATAATTTATACCGAAGTTGTTCTCAAGTTACAATTCCTGTAAGTCGCAGCTTAATAGGAGCAAAACCTTTTCAATTGAATAATATCATTTCAATGAGTTTAGGAAAGTAATAGAAAACGTTTTAAAAACGGGACAACAAGGCAATTTATTCAAAAAGATTTCTTCTTTCTATTCTGAAAGATAAATCAACCTTTTTGGAATATAACATGCAAACCTATAAATAGGACTATTCACTCTTTTTATATATTTGTATGTTGCCAAGTTTAATTTTAGTACACCGTTCAGATTACTTTAAAATTTCTTCACACTCCGCTTAACTTTTTTATTAAAATGGATTTCTTCGATGAGAAACATAAAAATACAGCAGAAACTTGCTGCGTGTTTGCATTTGTTAATTGGCCTTATTTGCCTTCAAACATGACCAATGGCGGTTGGTTTATTTCTGCTTTCCTTTTCATTCGCATATATGACATGGCAGATATATTTTTGGAATCCATATTTGGACTCAATTTTTCGTGCTCCTCACTTTTGCATACTTAGCGTCTGGGAGCGGCATTTGTGTCAGTGGATGACAAGTGCCCAAATGTCCCCCTCGAACAAAGGAGCAATACAGGACAATGAGGAATGAGCTGGCGAATGCCGGGGCGCAGGAAAAAAGTTATGACACACCTACAGCATTTAATCTGACGTCCTTGTAGTGGCTCTTCTCGGCGTCCAGTGAGTGATAACCATCAATCAAGCTGCTGCCGGTTAGACGGTAGGCGTTACGCTGGCTTTTCCCCGGGACCAGAGTCCCGGAGACAGGAGAAGGGAAATGGGAGACCGGAGACCAAGCCGGAGTTCATTTCAATCATTAGCGTGCCAAGTCAGCCAGCTCCTGTTGATGCTGTCAAATTAATAAAGAGCCCGGGCTGACCAAGGGTTGGTCATTGGGGGAAGGTGGAACCGAACGACCAGCAACAGACAACACCCCATGGTTCTATTTCCACACAGGGAATTATGAAGGCCAAGTTTGTTAATAAAATCAGAAATCATAGGTTATTATGAAATGCATAATTTCAGTTAAAGTATCTAAGGTAAATTGAATAGTGTAAAGGTATTATTTTTGCTTAAACAAATTAAATAGTTTTCCTTTTATTTAGTTTCTATCTTAAAAATCAATGATCATATTCAGCTTTATATACATTAATAACATAAATCTATATTTCTATAAGAACTTACTACGAAAGCGTTACTCAAACACTTTTCTCACTGTGCACTTCAGCCATTCCCACACGCTTTAAGTCACTGGTGCTCATAATGCCCATAAAAAATTTGTCATCATTAGCCGAAGCGAATGACGCTGACGTACTGGAGTCCGCCCATCTATCAATGTGTGTATCTGCTTGGGCCAGGAGCAGGGACACTTTAAAGGACTGGCCCGGGCCCGGACCCGCTCGTTCTCGGACCCTTTGCTGCATATTAGTCAGCGGCTTAAAGCGTTGTTCGATTGATTGATTATGCATTAGGGGCACTGGGCCACTGGCCAAAAGGTTGCGACTCGCTTTAAGGCTTCGAGGCTTTAAGCCGCCCCATTAAGGTTATTAAATATGCCCCTTTGTGTGCGGTGCGGACTGGTGCTCGTATGTGAGCTATTAGAAGCGATAATGGATTGCGAATATTAATTTCTTTGCATGACGAAAAGAATCAACAAAGAACAATGCGTTTAATCTTTATAGACACGCAGCCGCAAGAGTGGGACGGACAATGCCTTGTGCCAATAATGATAACCGGAAGCCATTAAAGGAAGTTTCAATACAAGAAACACTCGCCCACGCACACACACACACTCAAGCTGGCGCACACAAACGCATGAATGCCTCCGCAGGCAGCTTGAGGCTCTGTGCCCTTCCTTTGTATGTATGTGCACGGAGGGAAAAATAACTATAGCAAAACTTACGAGGACCTATTAAAGGAGGAGATAAACTTAAAGGAACATTATTGTTTTAATTTATTGAAAGGTTAATTTAGTTAATCTATGTTTGAATAGATTAAAAATGTATTTATATATTAAAAAATTTAGCAACCTTCTTTATTAACATTTTTTGTTTGTCCTTCATAAACATCTTATCTGATCTTAATATAGAATATTTGGGGGAAATAAACCTACTCTGACCATATATTATTTTTTTTCTTGCAGTGCATGTGCGTGTGCTTGTAGTTGTGCCTGTTGTTTGCCTTCCATTTCCATTGCATCGTCGGCGGCAGCAGCAGCGATATTGTAATTTTTATTCCGCTTTGTGCCATTCAGGCGGCAAGCGGCAAAGGCAAAAGGAAAGGAAGGGCTCCGAAAGGAAGCCGAGCGTTCAATTCCCTTTCAATAAGGAAGCGACTGTGAGTGTGTGTGTGTGGGTGGCACCGCACACGCACCTTGCAATCTTGCTAATGTTTTTTCTAGAGAGCGCGTCTTAAGAGTCGACCTGCAGCTTGCAGTTAGCAAACAGCCGGCGGGGCAATGCGGAAGTCAAGCTGGCAATCCGACCCTGGCTCAGGTCATGCCACAGGTATTATGCAGGCCGTCAGGCAGACAATCGAGCTTGGGTTGGGCGCAAAGTTTTCGGGATATCAAGCGGAGGAGCGGAGGAGGCCGGAAAATTGGGTGGGTTTGAGGGTACCATCAATGGCACACTCTCGCATTTTCAATTGATTAAACATCAAACGCACAGGCATGTAACGCTGGGTTGGTGTGTGTATAGCTTGCATTTTTTACGTGCCGCAGCGCAAAAATGCCTGGGAATATTATCCGAGAGCATTATGTTGATGCCGATATATATACTCGCACAATATGAAATTCCATTGCATTTTATAGGCAGGCAGCCAAGGAGAAGACAGCAAAAAATACAAAAGCCAGGAGGGGGACAGGTATAGCCGAGTGTCCGGACCACAAAGTACTCTGTACTCGGTTTACAAAGAGGAGTGCTATTTATGCTATTTATCTTATACAGGGAAGCCCATGAAATCGTTATGAAATCAATTTAAAAGTCATCAAACAGAATGCAATGAAATATTTGCGATGAATGGATAAGTGGCTTATTGCAGCATTCTTTTAAGCATAATTTAAATTGATTTAAGTCCTCAGAGATAAAAGTTCCACCTCCTCCATCAAGTCATCATAAACCTGGAATTGATTTTCATTTTCAGTTGATTTTAAGTACGAGTATCTTCCAATTATATTTGCCGAGACCCAGTTACTAGCTACGCCGAGAATACTGACAGACAATCCGTATGTAGATCCATATTATCGGGTTACTAACATGGCAATGAACACGATATACCCTTAAGCCTGTGGAACTCTTGCCGGGTATAAAACAGGAGGAAAAATCAAACACACATACACGGAGGAGCAGACACACACAATGGAAGGCAGGTTGGCAGCAGGCAGTAAAAACCTGCGGCAGGCCATTGTGAGGCATAAACAAAAGATGCAGCAGATGGAAGGCGGAGCTGCTGGATCGGCCAGAATAACAAAATACCGCAGACAAAAACCGAAAGCTGTTCGAGCGTGCAAAAGGTGAGGCCCCGGCCCCAGTCCCAGCCCCTGTCCAAGTCCCAAGTACAAGTGAGTAGTTTTAGTTGGGGATTGGCCTTTAGAAATGTGGCGAAGTGAAATTTATAGCTTGGAAATTAATAACAAAAAGCACACAATGAACTAGTGGGTAGGATGGCCTCCGGGACATTCAAGGGGCCTGACTAATAACGTTCCGCACTCTGAAGTGTATTAGACAACAGTGCGTATGATGAATGCCATCGAAGGACTTTCGAAACAAAGGCTTATGCGAAATAGTGTGGCCACTATTCACTTATAAAAGGTATGGGAGCTATATTGTCTTAATTCTGCGGTTGCTTAACCCGAGGCGTTGGAATCTTATGCTCCTGAAATGCTTTCTTTGTTGAGGAGCAAGGAGAAGAAAGTATTAGTAGCCTTAAATTAGGTAACAATATCATGCCAACTTTACAGTAAAAACCAATGCAATTTAAACCATTTTTTCGTTCAGTAATACCTCTGATACTAACCTTCCTTTCCCTGTTTAATATAAACTGTAAGAACAATTATTTCATCGATTAAATAATTATTAAAATCATTACAAGGATTTAATAGTATTTAATAGCACTTATAATAATAATTGCTGTGACATTTCGCACCCATGTAAAGGCCAGAAACACCTTTCATATAAAAGGAGCGAAAACTGACATTCAAATCAGTTAATTCAAGATGGACAGCTCTGTGGCAGTGAATCCGTCCACTCGCTTTCGCGAACTAACCAAGGACATTAACAAATTGACAATTTTTTTAGGAGTGGATATTTTGGCGCCCATTTTGAAGTTTAATTATCGAACCTGGATAACGATCTTTGTGTTTGTCAGCTATTCGGCTTTTACCATATTTTCCATAATAAATAATGGCGGCGATTGGCAAGAGAGCCTAAAGGCCAGCTCGATGATAGGTGGTCTGGTGCACGGGCTCGGGAAGTTCCTGACCTGTCTCCTGAAGCAGCAAGATATGAGGAGCCTCACTCTCTTCTCAAGGAGCATCTACGAGGAGTACGAGAAGCGCGGAAGGTCCTACAGCAAGGCCCTGAACACGAACATCGATCGGTTACTCGGCTTCATCCGAATCATTCGCAATGGATATTTCGTTACCTTTTTCATGATGATCTCTCTACCGCTAGCCATGCTCATGTACGATGGAACCCGCATCACGGCGATGCAGTACGAGATCCCCGGTCTTCCGCTGAAAACTGATTTTGGCTTCACTGTCACCTATTTGATTCAGTTGGTAAGTCTTCGAGCAGTCTCCTTCATTTATCAATTATTATTATTCATTTTCCATTACAGCTTTCAATGGTCGTTGGTGGGGTTGGATATTATGTGGGGGACTTGTTTGTCATTCTCGGA
Source organism: Drosophila tani (assembly GCA_008042535.1). Classification (NCBI taxonomy): domain Eukaryota; kingdom Metazoa; phylum Arthropoda; class Insecta; order Diptera; family Drosophilidae; genus Drosophila; species Drosophila tani. The sequence goes on along the minus strand of VNJO01005692.1, from coordinate 148,025 downwards.
TTGAGCCAGATAATAACATTTGCCGATCTGATGCAGCTAAAGATAGACGAGCTAAACGAGGCCTTGGAGCATAAGGCAGAATCTAGAGCTCTATTGGCAGTGGGTTCCCAGATTGCAGGAGATAAAAGGCGACTTCACCTTCTATTAGAAGTCATTAAATGGCATCAACTATTCACCGAGTAAGAAATAATAATATACGTGAATTAACCAAACGTAAAGCGTAAAACGTAAAGCATTAACCCAATGTAATTTTTAGCTACTGCCAGAGGGTGAACGGCATATATCATGAATTGATCGGCACTCAGGTCATAGCCATGGCCTTGTCAATGATGATCAGTTTCTGCATTAATTTAACCGGCTTTAACCTGTCCTTGGCCATCTTCTTTGTGGTGGCAGCCTACAGCATGTCCATCTATTGCTTTATGGGAACCGTACTTGAATATGCAGTGCGTTTCGGTTACCCACTTGGCTTTTTGTGAATTTGTCATTATTTTTTCTATTTAAATTTCCCAACAGTATGACCAGGTGTACGAGAGCATCTGCAATGTGACCTGGTACGAGTTGAGTGGCGACCAGCGGAAGCTCTTTGGTTTGATGCTGCGGGAGTCACAGCATCCGCATACTATTCAGATCCTTGGAGTTATGTCGCTGTCCATGAATACAGCTTTACAGGTGACAGCTTTCAATTAACTAATTTAAGAATTTACAATAAATATAATTTTTTTTTTACCTGCAGATTGCAAAACTAATATACAGCATGTCTATGATGATGATGAACCGTTCGTAAAAAATTATTATGACTTATAGAAGTACAATTAGCAAAGGAGTTATTCAAGGATGTATGGGATAACTATAGAAATTGTAGGACACAGCGCCTTATTATTCGGATTTAAACATAACCAAAACTAGTAGTTTTTATGGCTTTCAAACTTAAAGTGTATATGTGAAAGAGATAAGGGAACAACTTTTAATTGGCACCAATACAACACAATCATATTTAAATAAAAGCACACAGTACACCGTAAATTTCTAAGCGTAACCTGCAGTAAGCCGCATTTTTTTCTGAATTCTAGACTCCAAAATGCTAGCATTGAAGGCATTATTTGCTTAATCCAGGCTTAAAACTCCCGGAAATCCCTGATTTTTTTACCAACTCCGAAATGGCTATCTGCCTCAGGCTGATGATGAACCCGTGATGCTTTTCATGCTGGCCATTAACCTTGGCCACTAATTACCAACGCACAGAGCTGAATTTATGGCATCGGCTTTATGGAGCCCGCGACTCGAATGCATTAATTGTGCGTCTCATTAAGGGAAGTTTCTTATGCACAAAACATTTAATATATTTCGCATATACGCATAAAAATTTAATTTATTTTGAAATGCCTCGTCCGCTGCTCGCTCACTTCCCCGATATTTGGCCAGCCGACATTAATAGCCCCTGACCAGGCCATGAATAATGGGCGTTTTATAAATGTGGTCGGGCCAACGGCTCGAATCCTGGGATGCTGGGATGCTGCGATGCTGGAATAAAAAATAATAACAATAATTGTAACGTTATTATAATGCAGTTGTAATTAAGTGCATCGTTACAGCCGCTCTCCAATGAGCATAAAAAACGGAATGATTTTAATAAAATCAACAGTCGGAAGGTCAGCAGGGGGCTGGAGAGGATTCCCGGATTCAGGAGCAACAGTTTGGTCAACGGACTCAACGACCTCTTGGCTGGGAAAACAAACGCAACAAGCGCGAAAATTTACGAGCGTTTCGCATTCCATAATTTACTTATTTTCCACGCGCTATTTAATTACGCTAAATAATGGCCGCAAGGGGTTGAGCACTTATTTGTTATTTTATGCCTGCTGATCGTAAAACCGAAAGCCGTTCGAAAGTTGAGTGTGAAGCGTATTTAATTTAATCAAAATAGAGCAATATATCAAAACATAGGGTTTAGTGGTGAAGCAATAAGGGATCTACAAGCATCATAGCTCTGGCAAATTTGATTCCAAATTATATTAATAAATAAACACATTTTGATTAAAGTTTAAAGCTGAATCAACGCAATTAGCCACAAACAAAACAATTTGTGATGTCCTATTATTTCCACAGAAAATAAGCTTTTCATGTCCTGCAAATAAAAATAATTTTTTCACTCAGTTTTGTAGTAATAAAAGATTGAAGAGAAGAGAATCGTGCTTCACTGACTGAAATGCTTTCGGTAAAAATGAATGTAGCTCCCAGGTAAGCTCCTCCATTAATCAAATTTAATTAATTTTATATAGAAACTGTACAATCTTTACCATAACCATTTGTTTGATTATGAGCTGCAGAATGCGAGGGCTATCCCAACTGACCAGCGAAATCTTGAAGGCAACCAGAGGCCAGTAGGACTCCTGCACCTGGCGCATCCTGTTCCGTTTGCAAGTAATGCAATTTGTTTGCTTGTTGGCTGGCAGATAACAAAACTCATTTACAGCCTGTCCACGCCAATGACGCTGGCACGCAGAAATCGCTGGAAAACGGTGGCACTCGGCACTCGGCCCTCGGCACTCAGGACGTTACGCGGCACTCTTAACGTCAAGACACTTTGTATCAAGTGCAGCGGCACATCAGCCCCGTGCCGTGCCATATATTTTCTAATGCTTGTTTTGAATCATTTTTAGGGGCCGGGCTAGGAGGGGCAGGGACGGGAAGGGAGGGGCAGGTGGTCTGGGTCGCCAGCTGGCAAATAAAATAAATTAGTTGCAGTTGAAAGGTGGCTCAGACACAAAAGTCAACACGCAACGCGCGATGGAACCGCAAACAAACGCCAGCTGCTGGGCGCAGATAAAGTGGCAGGCAAACAAGCCGAAGGAGCAGGACGAAGGACGACGCGGTGGAGGACCTATGGCAAATCAGCTGCCAAGGCACCGCAGCTTACTGGCAAATATTAAAATGCGAATTTTTATGCTCGCTGACATTCGAGCCTCCCACTTCGCCACGGTATACACCTCGCTCCCTCCCCCTGGAAACATAATTCTCACTATGCGGAAAATGGGGAAATATTCCCCGTTCGCTGCACAGAAAAAAATTTAGCTTCATACTTTAAATTTTGATTGAAATTTAATGCAATACATTGTGTTCTTTATACTCTAAAAGAGTTTTCAGGATTTGGTTTTAAGAGCAGTTATCTGTATGAAAATTATATTTAAAAGCCTCAAAAATAGCTTTGCTCTCGTTAGATTTTAAGCTGAGCTTAAAGGCGATCCAGTCAGCTTAGATGAAGACTGTGCACACTTTATGATGTTTAAGGAGTTTATGGTCTTGCCCCAATTTTGCAAAATTATTTACCGTGTGTTGGCTGTTCTTCGTTGGCTCCTGGCGCCTGGCGTATCCTTTCGGCAGCATTTTCTTTGCCGCGTGCGCACATAAATTAGCTGCCAGGCTAAGAAATGGCGGCGGGCAGCAAAGGTTGTCCCAACATCCAACAACCGACTCCCCCGCTGCGGTTTGTTGCGCTCTGTTTATGCGGGTGGTGCGGGTGCTGCTGCTCCTGCTGGCGCCGTGGGTGCATTAAACCAATAAATCAGCGAGCCACTGCAAAAAAAAATAGCAGAAAAAAGCAGGAAGCTGAAAGCTGAAAGCAGAAAGCGGGCAAACTGTTGTCAGGCACTCTTTGAGCCACCAGCGCTGCTCTGCATATTTAATCAATATGGCGAAGCACAAAACATGAATTAATCTTGGCGCCCTTTAAAGCGCTCCGCATTTTTCCGAACCGCACACACAGAGCACACCCCGAGCAGTCGAGAGCCGGGAAAAAGGCATTTTTAATTTAGAGAAATTCTTGCGGCCATAAAAAGCTTGTCGGGCAAATCAATTAAATTTAAATTGTATCCCATTAGAGCCACATTAAATGAGTTAAGTCATTTGGGGGACCGCGTGCCGCTTGCCGCGTCTTAGCCTTCTTTTATACGGCTTTGAAAAGGGTACAAATGAATTCATTTTATTTTTTGACGCACATAACCATTTCCAACCCCCCCGTGAGCCCCGTGAGTCCCTTTTGGCCATACCCAACCCGCCGCTGGACGCAATTAAAATGCCCACGAGCTACTAATTTGCCATGAAACGGCGCGACGCGACGGGTGGCGCGCAAAAGGGCGCCTGCAGGCCGCCCCGACAACCGATTTAAAAATGCTGCCGAAATTTAAAAGTTGATGGCTATTAATTTATATTATGCATGATTTGTGTAGCATTTTTCTGATGGCACAATCGCTTTTGGGCCCCGGCCGGCTGTCGGTTCCCAGCATTGCCCTCTGCATTCTGCGGTGGCTGCCATTCCCATTTCCACCATGAACTAGTGAATGTTTGTGCGTTTTTGGAGAATGCCAGGGAGATGCTTATGCAAATGAGTGAAATATTTGGGTCATGGCTCTGGGAGGGCTCGCATTCGAACAGGATGAAACTAAACCTTAAACGTTGAAATAATTACAGTGATTAGGCAAGAGGGACATGCTAGTGAATGGTATTTAATAACAATTAAAAGGGAAAATGTTTTCAAAATTTATATTAAATTAGGAAAGGAGACAGATCCATCTTCCAGTTTTATACATAACCAAACAAAAGAGTTTTTAATTAAAAAACAAGCTGTGATATAACTTTAAGATGTCAGAATGATTTCCCTTAAGTGGAGCCGCTCAACTTTGAACTTCAAAGCTTCTTCTAGCCAGATTCACTTGAAAGTTCCTCCAGGACCTTGCCTAAAGTCGTCTACTTTCCCTCCTCCTGCTCCCCCACAAAAGTCACAAATTGGGCATATATAAATTAGGCCATTTCGTGCCGTCATGTGAAATGGGGGCGTGGTCGCTGCCATCATTTATAAGCAACGCCCCCGTCTCAGTCTCCGTCTCCGCCTTTGGGTGCGTCGCCACGTCCATCTGTCGCAAGGAGATTTGTAGCGACAGGGAAAACGGCAATGACATCGACATCGACTTGGCAAAACGACGGACACATTGCGACTCTGAATCGCTCTTTTTGCCCATCCGTCGTCGCTCTTCCAGCCAATTTCTGCTGATGTCTGCCCAAAAACTTCACGCTGGCCAAGTAATTATCGAGCTGCCGGCATCCGGCGCATCCTGCACTTGGCTCACAGCTCACAGCGCCACAGCTCACAGCTCAGAGCTCACAGCTAAGCAAAGTCGAAGCGTTAATGCTGCGTGTCGAAGGCAAACTTTGATGGCTTAATCACTTTGGGGGAGGGTAACGATGTCTTGCAGGGGCCCGAGGAGGGAACCTGTGCTCCAGTTAGCTATCAGCTTGTTATTTGCTTTGGGGGATTTTAAAGTGCACGTGTTTACCAGGCAGCGTCTTAAGATGCTACTGCTGCTAAGAACGTGTCTGAGGGCAGTCGAAAGTTGCACGGGAAGAAATTAGAGAGGGTGCTTAAGGGGGAACGAATGATTAATTAATAAATATAGTCTTAGTTTAAAATATAAATATTTTAAATCTATTTGATATAATTTATAAGGTGAAGACATTTAAGGCCAAATTTGTTTACTTTTGTAATTTATTTTATTCCTAAGAAAAAAGCTAAAGTCTCGATATAAATTTTTTTTAAATACTTGTATGTAAAATGTAGCTTACACATTTTTTGTTCTCTGCTTGTGAAAGGGAAAAAGGGTGCAAGCGACTGCAGCACTCGGTGCACAGTCAAAGTCATAAAACCATTTAATTATATTAAACTTTTAATTGCGTTGACAGCTAAGAAACACGCAAGCACACACACATATACCCACCTCAAGGAAACTCCCAACATATGCAGGGGCGAAGGACGAGCTGGGAGCAGGGCTCACAGGATTCACAGCGGCACACTTAACCAGAACAAGTTGGTGGTGTTGTTACTGCCGCCGTCGCCACCGCCACCGTCGCCGCTGCCGCTTGGCGTGCCCTGCTACTATGTAAATGCAATAATAAAGTTATTAAAAGTGTCATAACAACTCAAGTTGAAATAGCGAAAAGTTTTCACCAGTTTCTTGCTTTATGAAGGCGACCAGCTCCCAGCTCCCAGCTCTCAGCTACCAACTTCCGATGTTGAGGGTAAACCAGGAGCAAGAAAAAGAATAAACTAAAGTAAGAATCAAAGGACGATGAAGACCCGCAGCTCAATGGCCAAGCAATTGATGTTTAATTGATCAATTAGTCGGTGCCTGCACCAAGGCCACCCACAACACAGACTCACAGAACAGGCGAGGGCATTGTAATAGGAATAAAATAAAATAGAAAATATTAGTTAAGAAAATAATTCCCCTAAGAACATCGAGATCATAGAGAATATCACTCACACAAATAAGTTAAAGTAATTTTTAAAGAATTTCTTCACTTATAAATCATTCTTTCCTACTATCTAAAAAATAAAAAACAAAGCCATCAATTTTCTAAATAACAAAACAAAAAATTAAATAAAGTTAATATCTTCCATAATACTTGTAAGTAAATTATAGATTTCAGCTAAAGGAATTTTAAACTAAATTAAATTAACAGTGCGAGAGAGCAGAGCTATTGTCTTCACCGCAACTATGGACAGTGCCCCTATGTCCGCTTTTGTGTGTGTCTGCACCCTCATGTGAGTGTGCGTGTGTTCGCTGTATTGGAATTGCCCACATCAAAGCGGCATATAAGTATATTGACGCTCATCAATCAAATTGATTTATGCCAACAAATCATTCATGAGCAATTTCCCAAAGTGATTATCTCTCCGCCAGAGACGGGCAATGGACTGCCTCTGTTCTTGCCACGCCCCGAACATACGAACAGTACGGCTCCGAGATGGCAAACGCAAAAGGCATGTTAACTGACAGCCAGAAGGACATCGGACAGGACGCACATAGACGACGGAAACGGTGACTGCGATTCCGACTCAGACAGAGACACAGAAGGAAACGGAGACGGGGACGAGCGAAGGCATTGCCGTTGCCAGTGACTGACTGATTGACGCTTGACTGTCTTCATCACAAGCAATTTGGCCGGCAAACACACCCGAGCACACACCCAGGGCCAGGATCCCGAGCTCGGAATAGCAGAAATCCCAGAATCCGGCAGCAGAAACAGGGCCAGAACCGAAAGCCGGTCCGTAGCGATGCCCTGCCGAGATTGCGTGCCCTCCTGGCGCCCGCCAGCTTTGTGTGCCGCGCAGAACTTCACAGACAGTTAATAAAGCTCAACTAACAGCGACGACAGCCACGCCCCCGTCCTTGCGCCCCTCCAAACAGACATCCCTACAGGCTGAAACTGGGAGAAAAATATACCCAATTGATATGAGTACTAAGATTTGTTTGTGATAGTCAAGAGAATTATGCAAAGGTTCACCTCTCATAGAAATTAAATTATATTTTTTCATAAAAAAATATATATTATATTTAAATACAGCTATTTATTTTCCCTTTGCTCTCAGTGCAGCGTTAGCATCTGTCATTCGGTATTGAACCAGCAGCACCAACAGCCCCAACAGCGCCAGGAGCAGGATCGGCTTGTATCATATTAGCCAGAGTTGCTTATAGCAGGCAATCAAATAAATTTTCACGGTAAGCGATCAAAGGCAGCGATTGCAGCGGAGGACCGACCTCCTAGACCTCGGACCTTCTCTGCAGCATTTTTCACCCGGCCATGGCCATGCAGCCATCCATCCACACATGTAGGGGCGGGATTGAGCATCTCACTTTGCCTTAGGCTTTTGATTGATTTGGTGATAAATTGAGGAGGTGGAAGCTGAAGCGGCGAACAGATTGCCGGCAGATTGGAGTCATGCGAACCGGATAGTGGCAAGAACAGCGACTAATTGCCGCCATCGGAGGCTAAAAAGGTCAAGGTGAGTGTGCTGCGCCCAGAAGTGTGCCACCTCAAGGAAATACGTAAAAATTCCATAACACATTATTGAATAAAAAATCCCCTTTAATTGACGAGAAACCCTCTCTCTCTTTAATGATTCTTTGACGACCTACAGGTGACACCTTGGCTCTGAAGAAATCACAAAATTCGTAGCATAAGCAGCCCGGACGAGTGTGAAGAGGAGCGACAGCTGCTGGGCTCATGATTAATGTTAGCAATTATCTGGCACAAGTGTCAAAAATATTTAAATCAATTGTCTGAGGGGCGTCTGAGGGAGGGCTGGTTGGGTGGAAAATTTCGAACAAAGGCCGAGACAAGGCGGCAGACAGAAAACAAGACAAGACAACACAATTCGCGCAAATTGAGCATGATGAAGAGCAGGAGATGGCGGCTGATGATGCTGATGTTGCTGTTGTTGCAGATGCTCCTGCTGCTTGTCAATGCCAAGAGATGGGTATTCTTTTCAACCGACTCGCGTGCCTGGCGCTCCGAGATCGGGAATCGGGTCTCTGGAACTTAAAGATGGTGACGATGACGGGGAGCGACGTAAAAATGAAGTGGGAGCAATGACAGCAGCGACGTGTCAAAAACATATCATTCATTTATTTTCTATCATAATGACACACTCACACAGACACACACTCAGACACTGTAGCCAAGATGCTGACAACGCCCTTTTCGCGCCCGTCAGCAGTTGCATTATTATGACGATGCCGGGGCGATATATCATTTATCATTGCAGCCCGGGTGAAGTCGAGTGAACTCAGTTGACTTTGACTGCATATGCCAGCCATAAAAAGCCCCTTAAATGCTCTTTGTTTTTACGCCAGCTTAAAGTCCTTTGTCAAAAGAAATTAGTAAATAAAAACAAAGCACGCCTCGAAGCACAAATTAAATTACGCCACTAGCGCGACGAGAGCTGCACAATTATGAAATGAAGATGGAGGCAGGACGGCAGGACGACAGCACATTTTGGCTCGTTTGTATGCGGCTCACACGGCGTATGTGTAACAATGGACTAAAAGTTGCGTGAAACGTTTTAACAAAGATTAATGCCTGCGACGGCTGATGATTTTTTGAAGATTAATTATGCGATGATGAGGCCGAAGACAATGACAGCAACGGCAACGGCAACGGCAGCCGGCTAAGGAGTAACAGCAGCAGCAACAGCAGCAGCATCCAGCTTACAGGACTCGTGCGCAAGAGCCGAAAGTGGGAGCGGAAGTTGCCGGGCTTGTTAAAGGATTACGAAATTTGTAAGCACGCGCCTTCCGACCATGTGTGCTGCCTTTAGTGTGTGTGTGCCAGTGTGGTGTGGCTGTCAGTCGTGTAGTTATCCGTTATGAATGCCAACGAAGGATACCAGCATAATTATGACAACAAGCAAACAGCGCAAGTGAGAGGTGCCGAGTATTTGAAATAAATCCAATGAAATATGTATTTCGATTTTTTAGGGGACATATAGGCAGCGAGTAATAAGAGCAATAATTAATACAAATTAAGCGGCTACAAGGAGTTAAAGATTTGAAGAATTCACATTCCTCACTAGTTTTTAATTTTAAATCAGCACACACAAAGCCTTAGGTCTTCTTAGTTGCTTAAATATCCTATAATTGGGGACTCTTAAATAAAACTACAAAATAAATAAATTTTAAACCAAAAATGCAGTATCCTTGCGAATTTATTTCAGCATTCAGTCGAAACTATTTGACTTTTGTTGCTTTTAAAGAGCCTGGCGCTTGCTGGCCCCGATTTAATTGCCTCTACCATAACTTTTCATATTAAACGCAACGAGAATTTATCTATGGGCGGCAGAGCAGGCATGGCGGCGCTTAAATATGCCACGAGCCGGGTTCAGATTCAGATTTCGATGCCGTTTCGGCTCCAGGTGCCGCCGACGGAGGAGGAGCAGCGACGCAGAGGGGCACTTGGACCGAGTGCGAGTGGTTTATGGCCAGCCAAAAGTTTAACGACAGAAGTGCAATGGCAGTGGGGAACTGGTCACGGATTCAGAGCGTTCTCCCGGCCGTCGGTCGCTTCTGTTGTTTAATTTATCAGACAAGGAGAACTGTTGCGCCATACAGTGGACTCTACATATCGCCCATATGGGCGGGGGAGTCGTTCGGCGCTTAAATGCATTTAAGTTGCTTAATTTTTATGGCCAAAGATTGCTCGAGCAGCTGTCCACCGCGTTAACGAAAAAGCGAAAAAGCTTTTAACAATTAAAATTAAAAACTTCAGCATTTATGCAACACAAAAACCGAGTGCAGTGCAAATGCCACGCGTGGCATAATCAAATTCTATGTGAGCATGCATAAAAGTTGCAGTCGCACTCACAGTCGCACTCACAGTCGCACTCGCATCCACACCCATACTCACGCACAGTCTGCCTGGTGAATTGTGTGCACTCATTTGTGGTCATAAAGCATAAAACGCATAAAGTGGCGTTACACTTTTATGGAGCCCCAAAGTCACAGTCGAGCCCCAAGAAAAAAAGGGCAGCTCTGGAAGGGCAGGGAATCGAATTGAGATTACCTTCTCTAAGAGCCTTTGGAGCTTTACATTTATTTAATGTTGTAGTATATTGCATAATTAATAATGCTTACTTACTTATTAAAAATAATAATAAAGATTGCAGTAGTCAAGTGCCTGGACTCTGATCGGTTGTTGGGGTCTGCAGCATATAACTCCCTAAATAAAAATCTAAAAAATTGTATTTAACAATCTAAAACATGTCTTGCTGATTTTAGTTAAGGCAAACCTGCGGCGTGAGATAACTCCGGCAACGATGATGATGTCTGCCACGGTTTCTGGTCCATGAAGCGGAGAGAGAGTGAGGAGTTTTTACCACCAGACCATCAAGCGACAATGTAAATTCTGTGTTGAGCTTTTTAATTGTGAATATTGCAGCAGTGTCAGCCAGGACTTTAATCGAGGAAGAGGAGGAGGTATAGTGAACTCGCTCACACGCGAAATGAACGTGGACCGCACACCAAATTTTCGTTACTGCTGGACAATGGGTGTCGGGACAAAGTTATAAATAATAAAAAAGTACAAACGCCACAAATAAAACCCAATTCGAAGGCAGCGGGCCAAGTGTAAAGTAGACGGCAAATAAATTGCACGGCGCTGGGGAGCGAAGTCGTCAAGGGTTCTGAGCCGCTTTTAATGCAAATGCAGCACAAAGCGGACGGTGCTGGCCAAAAGTGCAAAATTGTGCATTTTAATTAAGGTGACCGGTCTCCAGGAGCAGGAGGAGTAGCATAACAGGAGCAGCAGTAGGAGCGTCTCGTTCTCCTAGTTAACGTTTGCATTTGCATTTAGTTTAGACGCACACACAGCCGCGTAATTTACAGCTCTTTTAATTAGCTGCATACAAAGTTTTTATGAGAATTTACGCGTGCTCTTAAAGCGGCATATTGTGCACTCCGAAAAAAAATACTCGGTACAATTGGCTTGAATGAAGTAGCTTTAACTGCTTATAGATCTAACAATGTATGACTAAATATTGACTTAAATTGGAAAAGAGATAGACGTTGAGTGCCATTTCTTTATTACTTAAGAAACTTCGGTGTGACTAGGGCATATTTCTTTTTAAAATTTTAATAGAAGATAATAATATAATATGAAAGGATTTTCTTATATTTTATCACATAACGAAATATATTACCCTAGTATAAGTCCCTTACAATTTTATAAAATAATTTAAATAAAATTTAAATAATTATTATGTTACCTAATGCTCTGAACTCAACCTATTTTCACAAACTCTACCATGTTGCCCATTATTTTTCAATAAAAAACCCCCTAAGCAAGGACTCCCAAAACACTGTGAATCCCCTTTTGATTGATACTTTTTGCGATCAAGACTCGACGGGGAAACCACCAGCGAATATTCCCCCTTTTTCTGTATGTGGAGCTGGAGCGAGCAGCAAAATGCCTCGGGCCCTTCGCATGCATGCGCACAAAGAAGGAAATAACAATTGCAAATGGAAATGTGCATAAGTGCCCGCCAAAAGGGAGCGAGGGAGATGGCGAAAAGCGGGGACTGACAGGCAGCCAGACATCGTGGGCAGCTGCAGCTGCAGCTGAAGCTGAAGCTGAAGCAGTGGAAGAAGCAGCAGATACAGATACAGATACATGTACAGATGCAATGGCAGACTCGGTGGCTTTGAGCTCTTTGAACGCACCAAAAGTGCAAGTGACTAAAATGCAAATGGCGCAGAGCGTGTGTGTGCGTGAGAGTGTGTGCCGCGTGTGTGCAAACGTTAAAGTGCCGAGCAGGGCTGTTGTTGTTGCCGCGCTGCTGCTGCGGGCTGTGCATGCAATAAAATGTTTTACATCCTGTTTATTTTAGTTAAATACTCGAAATTATGTGTTTGCCTAAGTGTATTTGTTAACACAATGCCAAAAGCTTCCCCTCCCTGCGTGTGTGTGTGTGTGCGGGAGTGTGGGTGTAGTGGAGTGCATGAGAGCGTAACAATGCCATTTTCAACATTTTAAACAGCGCCCTCGACACGAGCTCCGTTGGCCAGCCGTTTTTTGTGCATTTTAATGAAGTTTCCTTCCGACACTCGCACAAGTTAGTTTGTAAATAGACTCAGTAATTGCTGGGTCAGATGTTAACTTATAAATGGGGGCAGCCTTAGCGTCAATAAGCAGGCCAATCTCGGTTGAAAGGCAGGTGAACAGAGGTCCTTATGATTTGTTTAATATTGAAGCAGAACCTAAAACATTACTACTAATTTCCATAAATATAATTCCATAATTTTCAAACTGGCCCATCCCATTTCATTCAGATTTTACGAAATATTGTTCCATTGTCCAACTATGACTTAAACCGCTGTACGTCTCCCACCGTGTCATAAGCCATTCCCAAATTGGCAAAGGGATCTCAACGGCAGCTGGAGAGAGAGAGCAGAGCCAAAAGCGGACATCAAATGCAAATTTCCGGAATCCGTTTGCCGGCAGAATCGGACGGCGTACGCACTTTACCTTTGTCTACGACAGAAGCACACAGGAAGCACACACAGGAGCCACAAACAACTTCCGTAAAAAGGGGAACGCAGGCCGGTCCGTGAAGACGGTTCCCGACTCTCTCTGTTTCGGACATGTGCAAAACGGGAAAACGGGAAAACGGGCATTTAATGTCCTGCGCGCGAACACACTCCTCAAAGGGGCCTTTGTGCCGAGGCACACACACCCACACTAGCTCCGACCCATTAAAGCCTTTCTTTCTGCCTTGTGCGACTGGGTCTAACCCATTTGTTAAATGTAGCGTGACGCTTTGTTTCGAGTTAGTTTAGTTTAGTTAAGTTTCTAGTTTTTAGTTTTGCAGTTCGCAGTTTTTAGTTTTAGGCAACATTTGCACTAATGAGTGCACACGCCTCATACTCGATTTAACCAAAATAGTGGACAGTGGAGCTTGTAATTAAACCTAACTTATACATATTTATTTATATTTTAATACAATGTTTATAAAGTAATAAAAGCTTTGGGCCATGTTAAAATTGATTTAAAATTCAAGAACAATAAGTAAATCTAAACATTAAAATGCTAATTAAAAATATTATTTATTTCAAGCTTTAACTATGCAAAAATTGTAAAAGAATGTTTTGCAAATTCAGTATATATGCTCTTTAAAATATTTATTTAGTCCAAATATAGGTTAAGCAGAGTAATGACTGTACAATCATATCTTTTGAATGGCACTGGAAAAGCGGAAATTCTGGAGGCGCACAAAAAATAGGCAACACACATATTTTTTGCCACTCTGTAAGGGAAATGCACGAAATACATTTTCAATGCAAATGCGCGTGTGTGCGAACGTAAAATATACATAAAGGAATAAAATAAATTCACACGCAACTGTCAATGGTTGCGTATTTGCGAGGACCCTTGGTCCTTGGTCCCTGGTCCCTGGTCCCGCCCCCCCCGAGCTCCACTTCGTTGCCAGTTGAAGGTTGCCACCCCACTTGGCGCCCACTTTTCCACATGGCTTTCCACCCCCGCCCCACAAGCGTCCTTCTCGTCGACGACTGCTTGACTGTTGGGTCTTGGGTAATATTTTATGCAAATTGCAAGTTAAGTGTGAAAATAGTAGTGATTGGTTTAATTCAGCAATGTCAACCAAATGGACCGATTGGTGGGCCATGGGCGGTGGGTGTTGGCATCGCCAAAAAATAAAACCGTCAGAAAAAAAAGTAGCAGGAAGAAAACGAATGAAAAACGAAGCTGGGAAAGTGCAGAAACAGCAGAAAATCAGCAGAACTGGGAAATGCCGAACACAGAATACTAAAATGACAATTTCCGAAGCGAAGCGCCAAAACCGACAAAAACAAGGCCACGAAATCGGCTTGAAGTCTTGGCAGTATAACGAATGCACTTACTGATATTAAAGAAGATTTTTCTTTTGATAACAAATAAAAGTAATTGTTGATATTTTAGGTACTGCTTTTACGCGAATTTTTACGCAGCTACAACTTTTGCCACGCTCAAGTATTTTTATTAGTTTCTTCTTAGTTTACTTGTATCTAGTTTTAAAAATTTCATTTGGGCAATGAATTCAGTTATTAATTTTTTAGGGGTTTTTTATGTTCTCTAGCAGACAAGGAGTAATTCTTAAAATAACTCTTCTTTATTCAGTGGTGGTAATAGCAAAAATTACAGAACATAATAAATCCTTTTTAAAATTATATTACAGAAGTACAACAAATTGACGAACTACTTGTTTTAGCTACAGTCCTGAATTAATGAATACTTTCGGCTTAAAACAAACATCGAAGGGAAAGTGCTTCACAATGAAGAGCATTTGGAAAAGGCAACCAAATAAAGGCAATGCAGATTTTCATTGTCATGTAGCAAAGTCACTCGGCCCAGAAAGAGCAATGTGGGGCTACCGAGGGGAGGGAGCTGAGTGAAAAGGGGTTTTGCGAAAGCAAAAACCAACAGCAATTTCAGGAGCATTTAGAGCAGTCGCCGGTCTGCAGTCCTTTTTGTTTTTTATATAAAATTTGTAGCAGTTTTTTTGTTACTGCCCACCACTCCGACTTCGACTAGTCCGCTTAACCATTTAGCTGATGTAACAGCCCAGGCGAGGAGCAGCCACCGACAGACAGGACCACCCCCTGCGGAATGTCCTTGTCAGCATTTTGCGCAGTGAAATTTTTCGGTAAAATCTATTTTTCATCTTGGATTATGTGAATACATGAATAGGAAGCGAGAAGAATGGCAAGTTTTATTGTGACAGTTGAAGTTCGTATTCTGTGGATTCGCCTTCACATCCACATTCACACTTGTCTTTGTACTTTCTCCACTCTGAACCTCTGACTGCCCAGGGTCCCGGCCGGTGGGACCACATTAATCAAATATCCGCATAATTAATTGTTCCTGATAATGCTTCCGAGTGCAAAATGATGCTCACGTGACCCCTAAATGCACTGCGAAAAATGGGTTTATAAAAAATATCTGAGATTATTATTTAATAATCAAGATACCAGGCATATAAAATTATTAAGGTACTAGAGAAGTCTAATTATATTGATTTGTTTAAACACCTCAAAAAGGATCCTAAAAAGTCATACATTTAAAATTAATTAATTAATTTTCATAGTCACAGAGCCCGTTCTCGCAGTGTGCTTGTTGCGCTTTTGTCTTTTGAATGCCAGACCGATTGTGGCAGCGCGATTCGGGCTTCATTAGAGCCATGTTCTACAAATGCTGGCCCGTATGGCATGCCTATGTCACCTGCTCTGCGCTCAAAAGTATGCCATAAAGTATGCAATGCCACTGGACGCCGAGTGTGTGCGGATCCTCTCTATGTCTCTCTTTCTCCTTTCGCCACTCCCCTGGCTGTGTGCGCACCTGCCTGCAATCGTAATTTCAATAAAAGTTGTTACGTGCACGTTGAAATTTTAATTGAAAGCACCAACCACACACACACTACTGCGCTTACTCAAACAGTCCCACTCACATACACTCGCATTAACAGCTGAGGGCGAAGAAATGGCAGCAAAAATGGCTTCCGCTGGGTAAGAAAGGCAGATATTCTACATTTAAGCTTAGTTTTCTACCAATATTAATTTTAGTTTGTTCTTTTTCTCGTTCTTTAAGTTGATTCTTGTCTTCATAACCAAAAAATGATTAATTTAATTTAATTGGTATATCAAGGTTGCTTTCATATTAATCTCATAGCACAGATATTATTCACCAACAAATTCTATAACATTGGACTTAAAATATATATATTGTTTGTTATTTATTATCATAAGTTTTAATACTATTTGGTATTACTTGCTTCTAACATTTCGACCACAACTGTGCCCTCAGTGCCTTCGGTGTCCTCGTTCGCGTCCTCGTTGTGCGTCAGCTGCTATTCTGCGACCCTCATCAGTGGAGTCCCGAACAAAACAGCAATGGGGACAACGAGCATGACATTTCAAATGCGTTGCGGCTAAGGAGATTATATTGCATCAGGTTTGATGATGAAAAAAAGATGCGCCACATGTGTCTCTCTCGGTTTGCATGTATGCCCCTGCACCTGGATGTGTGAGTGTTTGGCTTTGAGGGAGTGTGTGTGCAGCGATTAAAATTAACTACAACCTTGCTGTTCCCCGGAACCACAAAATGCGTTTTCGCCAGCATTATCGTCTCATTATATTATATATAGTGTGTATATATGTACTATTTATCTGCGTGTTTCCCGATCTAAATTCCAGTTCATCATGTTCCGAGCATTATTTCTTGGTAAATAATGAGAAAACTCCAACTCAAATCCATTTCCAGGCCCACACAGAAGAGGGAGACACAGAGCAGAGACAGATCCAGATGGTCACCACCTCCTCACTCCCACGAAGCCCAGCCAGCTCCGTGCGGCCATCCCGATCAGCTGAAGGTGCTGACCGGGCGCCTGCAGATCGCAGAGCTGCTCCTTAGCCCCTCGCGCGAAGCGGAGAGCGATAGCGACGCCAACCAGGTCGTGGTGAAGCGGCTGGGGAGGCGCGAGGGCGCCTATCTACCACTGCCTGGGCCACCACTGGTCGTCCCTGGAGCTCTTCACCGAGGACACCACCTTCAAGGCCCTCCGGTATGGTCGGCATCATCGGCAGGCCCGCATTCTGCTCGAGCTCTTGCCCATCCGCATCTCGCACGTCTTCCTGTGGTTCTGGATAGGTTTCTCTGTCTGTATTTAACATTATTTTTTTTTTGTTTGAATTTTTTTTTTTTTAACTTTTTGTCTATCGAAATATAATGGTCTAAAGCAATAAACCCGACACGACCAGACACTGCTGGTTTTGGTTTTACTCTGACTGTGAAACTGATTTGACTGGTTTGTAAGCATATGATCTTGACATCAAAGGCGGATGTAGCCTGATTCCTTTGGTTCACAGGTAACGAAATAATTTGTTTTTTAAATCTTATTTATTTTTTCAGAAGAATTAACTTGCAGATTTTATTATGATATTTTACTAACTAAAGTGCTACTACAGTGATTAAATATAATCGAGTTTTATAAGCTTATAGTTCAGCGATTGTTTAATTTCGATTCATCATCATCATGGACGCGCTGTATATAAGTTTTACAATCTGCAAATTAGCAAAAACAAAAATCAGATTGGTTAACAAAATCGTTACTGAATCCAAAAAGAAAACCCACCTGCAAAGCAGTTTTAACTGATAGCTCCATTACTCCGAGTATTCGAATAGTCTGTGGATGCTGAGCCTCCCGCAGCATCAGGCCAAAGAGCTTCCGCTGATCGACACTCAACTCGTACCAGGTCACATTGCAGACGCTCTCGTACACCTGGTCATACTGTTGGGAAATAAGAAATGACTCAAATAAATTCACAAAGAAGCTAAGCAAATAAGCGAAACGCACTCCAAACTCGAGTTTGGTGCCCAGAACGCAATAGATGGACATGCTGTAGGTTGATATCACGAAGAAGATGGCCAGGGACAGGTTAAAGCCGCTTAAATTAATGCTAAAGGCGATCATCATTGATATAGCCATGGTTAGGACCTGAGTGGCAATCAATTCATAGTAAATCCCGTTCACCGTGCGGCAGTAGCTTAAATAAAAAAAAATTTAAATATACTAAAATCTATATTTAATGAATTTATGAAGTTAGCTGTGTGCCTTTTTAGGATGGTGAAATTTTAACCAAAAGATTGAAACTCATTAAAAACTTCATACTCGGTAAATAGTTGGTGCCATTTGATGACTTCTAATAGAAGATGAAGTCGCTCTTTATCCCCTGCAATCTGGGCTCCTACTGGCACCAAGGCTCTACACTCCGCCTTGTGTTCCAAAGCCCTATTTAGCTCCTCTACTTTAAGCTGCATCAAATCGGCGAATGTCAGGATCTGAGTGAGTCCGAGAAAGACGAACAAGTCGCCAGCATAGAATCCGACTGCAGTAACGACCATTGATATCTGTAAAGACAAAAAGGTCTGTGAAGAATAGTTTCAGAATCAAATACCTATCGAACTTTAAATACATTTCAAATACATTATAACGCATCCTTACTCTTACCAGCTGAATCAAATAGGTAACTGTGTAGCCAAAATTACTCTCCAGCGGAAGGCCAGGAATCACGTACTGCATCGCCGTGACCCGGGTTCCATCGTATATCAGCCTCGCCAGCGGCAAAAAGGTCATGATGAAAAAGGTAATGAAATATCCATTGCGAATGATTCGGATAAAGCCGAGCAACCGATCGATGTTCGTGTTCAGGGCCGTGCTGTAAGATATTTCCCGCTTCTCGTACTCCTCGTAGATGCTCCTCGAGAAGAGAGTGAGGTTTCTCATGGCCTTCTGCTTCAACAGACAGGTCAGGAACTTTCCGAGCCCGTGGACCAGGCCCCCAAACATCGAGCTGGCCTTCAGACTCTCCACCAAATCACTGCCATTATTTATTATGGAAAATATGGCAAAGGCCGAGTAGCTGACAAACACAAAGATCGTTATCCAGGTTCGATAATTAAACTTCAAAGTGGGCGCCAAAATATCCACCCCCAAAGAAATTGTCAATTTGTTAATGTCCTTGGCTAGTTCACGAAAGCGAGTGGACGGATTCACTGCCACAGAGCTGTCCATCTTGAATTAACTAACTTAAGTGTCAAGGTTGGCTCTTTTTATATGAAAGGTCTTTCTGGCCCTTATATGGGTGCGAAATGTCACAGCAATTATTATTATTAGTGCTATTAAATACGTTTAATCGATGAAATAATTGTTCTTACTGTCGTTATTAGAAATGGAAAGGAAAGCTGGTATCAGAGGCTTGGCTAAATAAAAAAAATATATAAATTGCTAAGAATTATAATACTATCTTCTTCCTACTCCCTAATTAAGAAAGAATTTCAGGAGCATAAGATTTCAACGCCTCGGGTGAAGCAACCGCAGAATTAAGGCAATATAGCCCGCATACCTTTTATAAGTGAATAGTGGCCACACTATTTCGCATAAGCCTTTGATTCGAAAGTCCTTAGATGGCATTCATCATACGCACTGTTGTCTAAAACACTTCAGAGTGCGGAACGTTATTAGTCACGTTATTACCCACTAGTTTATTGTGTGCTTTTTGTTATTAATTTCCAAGCTATAAATTTAACTTCGCCACATTTCTCCCCCCCTGTTAGCACTTAGATTTAACTATAGGATAGCATTATATAAATAAATAAATTTATTATGGAAAATATGGCAAAGGCTGAGTACCTGACAATCGCAAAGATCGTGGTCCAGGTGCGGTAATTAAACTGCAAAATGGGCGCTAAGATGTCAACTCCCAAAAAATTGGTTAAGCCGTTGATGTCCTTGGATAGTTCGCGAAAGCGAATAGAGGGACTCAATGTCACAGGACTCTCCATTGTTGGGTAACTGAATTCATTGTCGGGCTTAGCTCCTTTTATAGCATATTGTTTTCTTGTGGACCCACCGTGTGTGCAAATGCCACAGCAATTATCATTATTAGCTGCTAATTGCGGTTGTGTTATTAAACAAAAGTCGATAGACTGCAATTTGGGTAAATAACTTAATGTTTTCTATAATTACAGGGACCAGGAACAGCTGTAACAATTTGTTTTTAATTTGTAGCTATAGGATTTAACATAGGAGCCCTGGTTCATTTCATTATTTAGGCGTCCATTATCTTTCTCAAATATTTATTATTTCGCCAATCGGACTCACCTTTCAATTGTCCTTATGGGAGAGATTTTTCCGTGCCTGTATCAGACATCGGATTTGGCAATGACAAGCGAGAATGGGTGAAGCCTCGCCGGGCTCGCAGGGGAGGCGGCCAAAGCCTCGACCGACCACAAGCTAAGTCGTTAAAACAAAGAACCCTATCGGCTTACGGAAACTTTGTTGCAGCAGTCCCAGGCTGGAAAACATGTTCACTTTGGCCACTGCCAATTGTAAGTTTTGCATGTAAAGCGCCAAAAGTTTATGCTAAACTTTTGCCATTTTCCATGGATTCTTTTCGCTTGTCCTTTTGTTTTATTTTTTGTCTGAATTTTAATTCCCTTCGAAAAGTATGTAAATGTTGCCGACAGCAACTATCGAACGGCTCCGATGTCGTTAGATTTTATGCTAAGGGCAACTCGTCGAAGGGTCTCCCCACAGACCACCGAGCCAATCTGCATAGAAAGCTGGTTAAACACGGCAAAATATGGCCCAAATAAGGAGTTTTTGGCCAGACCAGAAGGAGCTGCGTAAACAATGGCATCGCTTACATCGCCTACGAGCTGCGAGACAAGATTCGCTGGGCTTTTGAGCTATTTATCGAGCACTCGACTCAATGCAGCATTAAACCAATATCGTCACTCGATAAGGCTGTGTTTCAAGAGCAGCCGCACTAGGCCTCCGCAAATATTTGAGATCCAGCAGCTCCAAGTGGACGGGGGACACTAGACAGTGGACAATGGACTCTGTGTGTGTGTGCAGTCCTGCCAAGGAGTTGTGGCATTAAAAATCAATGAAACTCCTGCTGCCTGCTGCCCGCTTCTAGCTGCCTTTATAATTGATGACTTAATAAACATGCAGCGGCAAGCCCCCAAAAAATAGGGCACAAAGTAAGAAACTTGACCAATATGCACGGAAACTTTGTAAATTATGCAAATGCACTTGCCCGGCTCCGGTCTGGTCTGTTCGGATGGCCAGGACTCCGCTTCTTGGAGTTCCTGAGAGTATGTGTGTGTGCTTAATGACGCAACACGCGCTGTTCAATGGTCCGAGTACATAATTCTCGCACTTGCCGCTGCAGTTTGTTCCAAAGTTTGCTTCTACACTGAAACAGAAGAGGAAGATCCACAACTTCACCTGTCGTCCCTGATAAGTGTTTCTGTAGCAGCCTTTGCTCAGTGTATGCCGCACTGCCGGCCGGACTGGTAGTTCATCAAAGTTGGTTCGAACACAAATGAAAGTTTCGAGCCGCAGCCATGAAAGATGCATGGCGACTGGCCGTGGCCTACCTACAGCCAGTGAGGCAGTGCCCGTGCACCTGCACATACACCTGTGTGTCTGCCTCTGACAAGCGAGCGGCTTTGTAAAGTCAACAAACCAAAAATCCTTAGAAAAGGCTGACCGGCAAAAGGGGATGCGGCAAATGCAAAAGCAAAGTTTCGGCTAAACTCTTTTGTGGCATCCATGCTATTCCAGGGCAGAATTGGTGGACTTGTCGCGCCTGAAACTTCAGTTGTTGATTTTTTTTCCGTTGCCTTAAACAGCTCCATTTCCGGTTCCCAGCGTTGCCAACATGTCTGCTTAGAAAGTGCGCCAACTTTTTGGCCTCTTCGCCTGGAGGTGGCAGAACTTTCCAGCGAGACGAACGGCAGGTCGTAAATTTCAAAAATTTGAAAACAACTGTGGCCGAGGCAGTGGCACTAGCAGGAACAACAAATATTTTTCACGCGCTGACCGAAATTATTTTAAATCACCTGCTGCCCGGCATTTATCATTAGAGCCACGACGTCGCCTCGTCCAGCGCGTCGGTCGAGTTGGTCTCCCTAACGACCCCAGAAGACTCACTGCGGCTCAACTCCCAGGGCGGCTACAACGATAGCAAGATTTGCGAAAGAGCACTTTATTTTGCCCAGGCCATTGGCACGCCCCTCCATCCTGGGCTCCGTCCTTCGGAGCAGGAGGAACAGCACCAGCACTCTTTGCAACCCACTCATAATGTTCGCTGCTCCTGATGTTATTTTGCCATTTTCGCGCTGGCCTGCGGTGGCGGGGAGAGAACTGTTTTGTTATCACAGTGATAAATGGAAAATTATTTTGAATCGAGCAACTACTTAAAAGAATTCCCAAAGGTTGTAATAAATTTTGGCACACAGCACTCACACACCCACTCGCACGCTGAGCTCATGCGAGGAGGGACAAGTTGGTAAGAGCGAAGAGCGAATCCAAGTTGAGCTGGCTTGGTAATGTCCTTTCAGATAAAAAGGTGATTGACGAAGGGAAAGCAAAAGTCATGGCCGAAATTCCACTTAGCAATGCAGTTGTCGTTGTCAGGGCAGGATAAGCAGTCTGTGGAAGGAAGGAGAGTGGCCTGCGATCCGAATTCCATTCTGGCATGCACTTAATTTGTATTGGGAGTTGGGGACAAGGTGCTGCGCAGCGACTGAAAGGAAAATCGACCCTGAACTGATTCGCAAAGCCGAGGATTTTCTAGATGCACACAGAGGAAAATTGAAGGTTCTTCTCCGAGGCAAGAATAATTTCGAAAAGAGTTATAATTAAATTAAAAGTTATTACGAGTAAAAGATGTTTTTATTTTATTATTATTCAATGGCGAGTACCTGCTAAGCACACATAATTTTCAAAAAACTCATAGTAGCCTTGTAGCAAAAATGAGAGCATCTGCAGGAAGGTCTCTGGAGACTTGGGGCAATCACCGATCTAAGCACAAAAGCACACGGGAAGGAGCAGCGAGCAGCGAGCAGCGCACTCGACGAGCAGCTCTAACAACATCTATTTTTATTTCATTAGGTAGAAAAATAGCCGGCAAGGTGAGGCCCCGGGCAGCTACGCCATCAAAACAAAGCGCAGGACATTGTGTGTGGCAAGCGGAGACGGAGGCGGAGGCGGAAACGGCGGTTCTGGCCACAAAAAGAAACTGCTCTCCGCTTCTCAATTAGGTTAGCTTAATTTAAATTTGCTTCGAGTGCTTGGCAAGTGCTTGCGAGACATGAGCGGCAAATATTAGCAAGCGCTTTAAGTGCGCCCTAAGTGGTAAGTATCAGGGCGAGCTTTTTTCAAATTAACCTTCGTAAACACTTGTTACGCCGGAAACAGGGAAATTAAAAATAACTAATCCTATCAGACATGTATTGCCCGAATGTTGAGTTATAAATGTGAAGAGGTTTCTACTTAGAAAAGTACTGAGGCCTGTAGTGCTTTTAAAGCACCCTTGTGCCTTATAGGTTTTTAAGCATTTAAATACAAAGCATCATCGCTCACTCTCAGAATTAAACTTCAACTTCAACTCAGGACTTCGGCACCACAAGCCACCGCCTACAAGGAAATACAAGTACAGACAACATGGACTTTGAAGATGAAGTGGAGGTGGAGCAGCCGCACTACGCCCAGAAGCTCCGGGTGCCCACTGATCCCGTCCTGCTGGCCACCTACGAACTCTTCAAGCCCTCCTGGCAAACCCGAAATCTGTACAGCGAGCGGAATCGGGAGATTTTCGCCGAGGCCTTTATCGAAGGCCAGTTGGACACGCTGGGAAATCTGTGCGTCAAGAGTCTGGCCAAGCTGGGCATTCGAGGCATCACACCCACTCTTCTGGCAAACTCCGAGCTGATGAGGGTCTTCTATGACGCCCTAGATGTGGAGTTGCCATTGAAGTAGGTACAGCAGCTGTGTTAAATCTGAATATAATAACTCTTGCCCCAAGGGAGTGCTATTTGATCGAGGACCAGCGCTATTGGCGACGCGTGGTTCTGAGCAAGACGCTGGACAAGACGCTGCACCTGAAGCGCTGGAACGAGTTCGACTGGAAGTCGGAGGGCGTCAGCCGGAAGTTTGTGGAGCTGGTGGAGGCGTGTCCGGTGAACGTGGTGCCGCAACAGAAGCTTGCCGCCCTGGCGAGCAAGGTGTGGGAGCACGTGAACTCCATGCACGTCCGCCGGCTGCAGGCGCTGCCCGACTACGCATTTGTGAAGCATCTCGAGGAGGATCCCCAAGAGGACATCTCCTCCGAAACCTCGGACGAGGAGGAGATCTCCAGCGACGAACCCGACACGGACATGGGCGAGGAGGAGGGAGAGGAGGAGGACGACAGGAAATCCGAGGCCGCCATTCAGTTTTGGCGCATGAGCAGCATTAATGAGAACACTGGCCGACGAAACGCCCGGCGTCTGCGCAACGCCGCCCGCCAGGAGGCTCGCGACTTGGTGGCCCAGAAGCGGGCTGAGCATATGGAGCGCAAGGCAAAGATCAAGGCCAGGCGCGAAGCCATTAAAGTCAAGGTGCCCAAGGGCACGGGCAAGAAAAAGAAGGATAAGGGTAAAGGTAAGGGTAAGGGAAAGGAGATGCTTGAGGATGTGTTTAGTATAGAAGTGAGCCCGGAGCCCCCGGACGACGAGGACACGAAGCCAGACCTCCGCAACAAGCAATTACTGCTGAAACGGCTCAAGTGCTACGACTATCCGGCCGAGCACTGTCACCACATCGATCTGGGCTTTGTCCGCCACTTCGAGAACTTGGTCTCGTTCACGCTGGAGTTCCTGGGGCCACCGGATGTCCAGAACTTTCACAGGTTGGCAGCCCCTCCCAAGACCTCGATAGCTCAAAAGAAATAATTAATCCCTTCCGACAGCCGCCTCATGAAGTTCTCGGACGGTGATATGGTGCGTCTGAGCAGGGGATTGCGCTGTTTGCCAAACCTTCGGATCTTTAAGCTCCGCAACGGCCGTTTGGATGTCAGGAAACTTCGCATTTTGGCCCGCACTCTGAGGACCATGGATTCCCTAGAAGAACTCGACTTTGGCTACAACCAAATGCCCGACGAGTGCAGCGAGGCGCTGGCCCATCTCCTCGATAGGCCAAGGGTATACCGCAGCCTTCAGCTGGAGTACAACCGCTTGGGCGCCAACACGGCCTCAGTTCTGGGCAAGACCTTCGCCGAGATACAGGATGGGGTCCTGGAGTACCTGGGCCTGGCTTTCAACCCGATTAACGAGCTGGCCCTGCACACGATCGTCTCGGGACTCATCGACACTCCACATGTGCTGGCCCTGAACATCTCCGGGCTGGAGAACACCAGGGGCTCCCTGACTAAGGATATCGAGGAGCTGCTGCGCCGTCACAAGCCCCTAATCAGCTTGGAAATGTCCGCTAACAACATCGGTGCCGTTCAGGGATTCAAGGTGCTAAGGAGTCTGGAGACGAATCAGAGGGTAAGCTAGTCATTCCTTTATTATTGGTATTAAATATAATATAACTTCCTCCATAAGGTCTTGTATGTAGACTGCCGCGAGTGTGGCCTGGACGAGCACCAGGAGTTCGAGGTGGACATGATTGTTCGGCGCAACAACTACATACACGAAAACCTGCACCACGGCGAGAACCTGTGCGCGGTGATCATGGAGCGGCGTCATCCGATCGTCCAGAGCATTGAGGAGGACTATGCCCGACGCAGGGAGTGCAAGGCGGTGAGGCCCAAGTTTTCCAGCTCCAGCGAAGAGAGCATCCCGGAGGTGGTCGAGCGGCAGAAGACAGTGGAGGATGAGCGTGACATTTGGGCAATCCTGGGACTCAGGCAAAGTCCGCCGAAAGTCGAAGCACGAGAGTCGCGCAAGATTTCCATCGCTGTTTCCGAGCAGCCGCCGCCTTTCGTCTACGAGCCCAACAACTTCGATCTGCAGCAGTTCCGGGAGTCTGTCTACTTGCCAGGCCCGGGAAACCGCTTTTTCTACCTGCAGCACAACAAAATGCCCTAATTTCTATTCGTTTCCACCACAAATAATCACATAACATTGTACTCTCAGTATCTTTTCACAATATTAAACGAACCACTTAGCCGGCGCCAGTCATCCATCTCCATCCTTTCGGGGCTGGCGCAATCTCAAGGGCTTGGAGTGTCGTTCGACCTAATGGTCACTTTAAACCCCTGGCATAAAGTGCCGCGCTGGCATAAACCGAAATCTAATTAAGTCGCTGCCAGCAACGTGTTTGCGTTCGGGCACGCCCACTCAGCCCACTTAGCCGGGGGGGCCACACCTCATTTGAAGGTCATTCTGGAGACGGCGAGGACGAGGGCCAGAGCCAGAGCCAGAGCACTTGCACTAGAAGTGCAACAAAGTTGAGCAGTTTGCATTTAAGCAGCGCAGATTTGGGCAACAGTGTCGCCAATTTAATGCCGGTCGGTCTCTCGCCCCTCCATCTACTTTTACTCCCCAGCCAATGGCGCTGACACTGGGCTACTCGGCTATAAAAAACCTAGAAGTATGCACTCAAAAAAAAAGGAAGTCTTTGATATTATATTCTCATATGCAAAAATATTAAAAACAATTGTTATAGGCTTTATTTAATAAATATTCAAAAGCAGAGCTGTCCTCACATTTTCCCCAAGGACTTTCGAAGCTGTCTGAAATGCTTCTTATAACGTGAATAATATTCTTAGGATCCTTTTTATATGTGAACAATATTAAGGATGGCTTTTAAACTTGTTCCCAGTTTCAAAAATCGAAATTAAAGTCTTCAATTATTTTCCCCAGTGTTCGGGGATGCAGAAAAGCAGATTGAAGCTCGTCTTGTTAACAAAGCCAAAGCTCAGTGAGTATAAACAAATTAATGCATATGCCCGGCTCGCCTTAGGTGACGTGAGTCTATCCTCCAATTGGGAGAAGTTGTTAGGAAGTGGGAGATTAATGGGGAGAGCCACTCCCCACTCGTCCCGATTCCCATGGAAGAAATATGTGCGCTTGTAATTCAACTTATCAACGCGCCGAGCCACAAACTTTTCTCATCTACTTAACGCAGATAAGCGGCTGCCTTTTTTGCCATGTTTACTGGCTTCTAATTTGCCCGGCCAGAGATACACAGATACACACGCCCGTAGACCAAGCCCTGAGACACTGGCGATGCGTTGATGGCGTTAACTTAATTTTCAGCAGGCACTCGACTCGGATCCGGGAAAGGAAAAAGTTGCAAGCATTCCGGCGGAGCCGTTCGCAGTTCGCCGTTCGCCTTTTTCTGACTTCTCTTGTGTGAAATAAAATTAACTAAATACGCTCACGAGTAACATTCATAATAAACATTAAGCAGCAAAGGCGAAAAAAGTCGAATAAATATAAAAAATAATATTTGCCAGACGACGACGACTCCTTTTTGCGATTATGCCGCTCCGCCCGTGCGGCCAGCGTTTTCGGGTTTCTGTGGGGACTGTGGCGGCGAGCGGGTGAAGTTATGGCATAAGTTACTTAGGAAGGAAAGCTGGCTTCTTGCCCTTCGTCCTCCCAGTCAGCCATCTCCCTCGACGGAATCAACTTGGCTACACTTTACTTTTATGTGGCGCGCTCGGAATGTACTCGCTGGCGAAATAAAGATTCAGATACAGAGATACGCAGCGAGCGCCCAGATACAAGCACATTTTCAGCGATAAGCGTCATAAAGTTATCGTAAGTAAGCGCCAAAAAAAAAGTCAAGGAAATAGATGAAAAAAAAACTGAGGAAGGAATGCTGCCTTCGGAAAATCTTAAATACCCTTACAGGTAAGTTGATGAGAGTTTAAAAACAAGGATTATATCTTTTTGGTCTATATAAATTATTGCAGTACATTTCTATAAATAAACTTAGATGTATTAATTCCTCAGAAAGTATATATTATATGTAAGTTCGGAAAAGCCAAAAAAGATCATTCTTTCCAATAATTTTCATTGCAAAGCCCTTCCAAAAAACGTCATGACCTGGCCAAAAAAAGGCAAACTTCAAGCCCTGCGACCCAGCGAAGCCACAAGTTGAGGCCACCTCTGGACTTGGAGGGGCGCGCACAAATAAAACTATGACAAGGACGTAACTTTTAGCCATCCCATCAGCCCATCAGCCATTCCCCACCGGATCGAGGTTCTGGGGTCCAGCAGCAAGTCAATTACGCAATGCCAGCCAAGTTTCGCGCTTTGTTCCTCCCGCCGTTGTCAGTTTAATGAAAGCTCTCGCAGCACTTCGACGCATCCGCCAAATGGCGGGGGTGAATCCGCGAGATTTATTTGTCCTGGCTGACTGGGGGCTTAAGCAGTCGAACCAGATGGGTCCTGGGGAAAATGCTCAGTCAATATTTTACTTGTTGAATATTTAAGCAACCTTCAGTTTAGACTTGGGTTTCGAGGTAATCGGAAAATGCTAAGAAAGCTTAGCAGCTAAAATGCAGAAATATATTAAACCATTTAAAGTCTGCTTTATCCGCAAGTTACATGTGGGAAAAAACCCTTCAATTTGGCCTCGAAAACAATGGAATCTCTGTAATGCCTCACATGAATTCTCACTTATGGCGTTCGAAGGATTGCAAAGTGACTCGCAACTTATTGCGTTGTCTTGGCACAACGTTAATTGTTGTGTACATTATATCGGTGTAATGGCCGCAATCTGCTGGGGAATTAATTTAAATTGGTGCACTGGAAGGCTGAGGCATATCAAAAAATCAAAAGGGAAGCCCTACTGCGAAAAAAAGACCGCACTGAATGCGAGAGAGAGAAATCTTTACAATTTAATTCACTGGACCCATCAGCAGTCGGACGGGGCTGCGGAAGTCGGCCGACTCGCTGTCGTTAATAAAACAACATATAGCCGAGCATTAAACACATATGTATGTCCATATACATTCGCAGATTCTGTGCCGAGTCAAGCTGTACTTAAATGACAGGCCGACATGCATAAGTGACAGTGAAATGTTGCACTTGCAAATGCATCGGCTCGGTCTCGGTCTCGACTGCCACTGGGATTCTTGTAATCGCTGGCCATCCATTCAGGTAAATAAATATGTGACTGAATACATATAAAGGTATACTCGTATATGGCATATGGGCCTGTGCGAGTGCAGTAAGTGGTTCACCTCGGGAGCTTTTAATCCAGCTTCCCCCTCTGCCGGCTCTCGAGATGATTAAAGAAACGCAAAAGCATTTCAGACAATTATGGAAATTTAAGTGAATTTTATTTGCATGGCGACACCTTAAAAGAATATGCCTTCGGCAACATGAAAAAAGTTTCTGGGCAGCTGGCACTGTGAATGAAAGTAAGTACCAACGTAAGACAAGATATAATTGGTTTAATACAGGTATTTAATAGTTAAGTAATATTTAAATAGTAAAATATATTTATAATCATATTTTAAGGAAAATATGACTCCTAAATGGATAAAAGAACTCCCTTTTGATATAAAATCTCCTGATTTTAAAGGATTCTTCTTTGTGTTTTTTCCCAGACTCAACTGTTGCGCTTCCCTTACACAGCTGCTCGCCTTCAACAGCTCGCACCTGTCCATTAAAGGTGGCACTCACCGCATTCCCATTGCATTCGCTTCCCCCACATCTGCATATATATCCTATATATACATATAGCTGGAAATTGACAGTGCAGACTGCGCAAGCGGGAAATGCATTGCACTTCCGTCATCAAATAGCAATTTTGCAAACATTTGCAATTACTTTTCCGACTCGATCCCAATATTGTATTGATTCCGTGCAAACATCCCGCGGGAATGCAATTTGCCGCCACCTCTGTGGAGTGCAGGCGGCAAAAGAATGCTCATCATATTAAGCACCGAGCCCGAGCCCTGAGTACCGAACATAAGATGCTTCTACTACTCCGCACCTCAGTCAGACAGTTGGAAAGTTGTCAGGCGAAATGTGTAAAATTAAAAGCCCTAAACTATGCAAAACTTACTCACTCACCGACAACTCGAAGTCGGCCCTAAAGGAAACTCCTTTTTTATGGTACAAAGGCGAAAATTCCCGGGGGGAGGAAGGGGACAGAGCAAACTAAAAGCCAAATCAACCCATCGGTCCGGCGTCCAAACAGCAAATGGCGGTCAGAACCATTCGAGTGAGTGTGTGACGACTACAAACAGAAAAAAAAGGGGAAAGCTAACCAAATACACACCTTTCAACGCCTGTATACTCTTTCCAAGAAATTGGAAAATTTAAATATCATAAAGAGTCCACTACTTGAGGAATTTATATATTTTATATTATATATTTACCATTTCTTAGTTTATGGAAAATTTATTAATTTATTCAGAACAAAACTAGCATTAAATTTAAATAGTATTGAGTATTTGGAAAATTATTAGCTTTAGATAAATTTTATTCAAGTCATATTTTATATTAATATCTCTCTTTAAAATTAAATCTTTTAATTCCGCAAAAAACTAACAGAAAACCCAACGTAAGAGGTTTTTGTTAAAAGTGCTACAAAATCAAGGATATATATTATTTACAGCGTTACAAAGGCCTTTACCAAAGTGAAATACCCACGGTGAAGCAATAAAAAAAGAAAACAACAACTGGCAACTTTAGTTTTTGACATCCGGTCCATTTAGCCAACGACGACAACAACCTGGCAGCAATCAGGCGCATTTTCCGGCCCCGGCTACTGGCTGTGGTTGTCATGCATTTTAAAGCACTCTCGACAAAAGTTGATTTCTCTTTTGACCCATTATGAAATTGCTCTGGCAATTTTGCATAAACAAATTACAAAGCAAACACAAATGCTGACCTTTCGGCACACAAGGAAGCTGGGAAAATGGGGAAGCTGAGAAGCCGGGGAAGCCGGGGCAGCTGGGAATCTCAGAACTCACAATCAGAGCCAGACGACCTGCTTTCTGCTTTTGTCAGTTACTGGGTAACTTTTTATCTGCCTGTTTGCATAGGATCAAAAAAGAACCGAAGGATAGCGCGTGCATCCCAGGGCTATTTTATTGAGTCCTTTAAGTTTTTAGTAAATAACACAAAAGCAACTCAAAGGCGACAACAAATTGCCAGTAAATGGGGGCCGTTGCGTACCAGTTGGATGATCAATGGGGACACGAAGTGGGTTGTCTTCCTTGTCCCACCGATGAGTCCAACTTCTGAGGAATTTCAAATAGGTTTGCTTTAATTTTCAACTGGATTGATTTCTATTAATGCCCACCGGGCTGGAGTTATAGGGCCTCTGCCACCAGTTGGCCATGCAAATGATGCAAAAAGTTTTTGGGTTTCCACTGAAACTGCTGAGTGTGTGTGTGTGGGTGTGCGAGTGTGCGACTGAAGTGGTTGACCTTTGATTGCTAGCCTGGGCCCGAGCTAGCAGCTCAAATTAAAACCTCAAAGCGGTCATACAAAGTTGCCGGGAATGTGTGTGTGTGCCCGACAGTTAATATGTTTCAGAGAAGTATTAATCGATGCACCTACGATGGAGGGAAGGACCTGGCTGGCTTTACTTTACTGGAAAATGTGAGTAGCTTTGAGGTGTCAGAACCACAGAATGAAATTGAAAAGTTTAATTTTCTCTATAAAAAAATTTGTCCTCTCTTATAGAAGTAAAGACTTAAATAAATTCATTACAATTCTGGAACATATCTAATAAAATGTATTTTTAGCTGAAGTAAGATAATTAATCTGAAAGAACACTGTTAGCTCCAATAGACTTCAGCTTAGCACTAATTCTTGTTTAAATACATTTCAAATGTCATTAAGGTTCGTTACATCTGCTTTATAATATAGTAAATTTAACATAATTATTAAGATTATAACAATTTCATATTATTGGATCAGAAAGTTATTTCAGGTATTTTTACCAGAGTTCCTTTTACTCCGAGCTGATTACAGAGTGAAACTACTAGAAATAATTTTGTATTTATGGCCAACTCTCATTGGCAGCAGTTCAATTATTACTTTCTGGTGTTCTACGATTCGACTTGGCCATAACCGGCATATATATGTGGCCACAAGCAATTGAAAGGCATAAGGCACGTGTGCATAATTCAGTTCGACTGTCTGCACTCATCTTGGGCAAAATATGTAAAAGTGGGCTCGAAAATCGAAGCGGACGGGCTCGGAATGTAGCTGATGCATTTCATGCATTTAGGCCAAACCGACAGCATGCAGCAGCCAAACGTGAAACAACAACTACGAAATCCATCTTAAATTGATAGATATCCATCCGTAAAATGGAAAATACATTCAATAAGTTTTAGACAAGTTTTATCCATTACATCAAATGAGAGCACTCGGCAAAGAAAGCTGAATTTTGTCGAAAATGAATTCCCCATGCCCGGGCCGGTCGGTCGGCTGGAGCGGTCAGAATGCTAATCTACTGAAGAACCCGCACCTGAACAGCTGGGGTGGGTAAGGGGATAAAAGCGAGCAAAGCTGCAGCACGAGCAGCAGGTAAATACACCGTCCAAGGGCCCATCGAAGCCGAAGCCGGAGCCGGAGTCCAAGCCGATGTGTGGGCGAGCCTAAGCGAGGTGTAAGCCCCTTTTTATGTTGTTAGCCCTTTTGAAAAAACGTAAGGAGAGAGACGGGAAAGTTGAACGAAAACCTTTCCGAGCAGCACTACAAAAAGTTCACACCTCTACCAAAATTTAAAGAAAGTTTATTGAAAAATGAATATTAAAATCAGAGGAAAATTGTATTTTCAAACAAAAAATAATTGAATACACCCTTCAATTGTTTAATAGAATTCCTAGTACATATGAAAAAGTGCTTTAAACTCTCAAACCAATTGCTAAAATTACCCTTTAATAAAACTACAGTTCCTTGTTTTTATTTACGTCCTAAAACCTACAGTATTAATATATTTTTTGAGTGTACATGGGCGGCGTCTCGACATCTGCATATGCAGGAGTTCCTGCAAAGCAGGCACAGGACACGCAAAAGCGCAGCACAAATATTGACCAAACTGCTAAAGCATTCAGAGCTGGCCGACAACAATGTCGGGCCAAAGGCGGGGGATCCGACGTGGTGGCCAAATCCTCGGCCTGGACCTGGCAAAAACAGCAGCTGCTCCGAAGGATATTCCCACCTCGCCTTTGGCCGTGCACTTCATTTGCGTGTTTCTCTGTTTGTTTGATTTGCCATTCTCGCTTTCGCCTGCACTCAACTATATTAATTTTCGAGTCGTCGATGCTTCGATTTATTATGGAAATAGCGGTGAAGTCACCGGCAGGACAATGAGCTGCGGCAAGGATTGCTGCCCCAGCACTGTTGCCACGACTGCTGTTGTGGATCAAAGCAATACCGGAAACCGGAAACTGCCAACGGAAATGTACTTTGTCTTTTTGGCGGCGACGGTGGCGGCGTAGTTGGAAAATACTTGGAGCAAAGTATGTCGAGCACAGGCACTGTGCCACCACTAACACCAGCAGCAGGAAAGGCAACCAAATGCGACGACGGCACTGCCAGGAGCAGGAGGCTCCTGCTCCGGCGAAGCCTTGCCGAAGGCCCAGTTGGATAGACGCCAAGCCAAGTCAAGTACAGACGGGCTAAGGCAAGTCGGGCTAAGGAAATGTCTTTTACACGCTGAAAAAAAATGTAACTACCTTTGCAATACTTAACTAAAGCTCACTTAAAAATTAAAATTAGTTAAATAATAATTATAGCTAAGAATAATCAGCATGGTATTAATACTAAGATTTAAAGTAGAGAGAGGCCCATAGTTTTTAATATTTTAGGAAGAATGTTAAACGAGGTCTCTAATATTTTCTGAGTATCCGAGAAAAATAAGTTCATTACTTTAAATATAAATTCACTTTATAATAAATAAGTACAAGTATTAATCCTTAGTGTTCAACCACCATCTCCCCGCGGCTTCCTGAGTTCCCCTTGTCCCTCGTTGCTGCTGCATTTATGCCTCTTAACAAGAATATTTGTCATTTGCTGTTAGCATTTTGGCTAAATGCGAAATTAAATGAAGTGGATTTACATATTTCGTAGCTCGCTGTACTTTTAAGTACACATGGCGGGGCTGGGCTCCCTTGGTCTCCTCGGTCCCCTCGGCGGGGAACTACGGGGTCTTTTCTTGTGTTGGCATGTGTAGGAAAAGTCCTTGCGCCATCGCTTTTCCACTCCCCGATGGCGTGTGTTTGCAGCTGCTGCGGAAAATAACTTTTTAATGAGATAAACTCGTTGATTTCTAGATTCTGTGCGCTGTGGTTTCTTGGGTGGACCGTCGCCATGGCCCCCTATTCCCCGCGGATTACACAAAGTTGCAAAATTTCTGTGACAAATTTATTTGTGTGCCGCATTATATTGCTCCAGCTTGGGTCCCGTCCCCGTCCCCCTCCCCAGACTCCCAGACTCGAATATATCCTGGCTGGCTGCGTGAGTGTGTGGCAACTTAATGAGCTAGCAGACTGTTAAAGTAGCTCAACAGCTGCTGTCGCCATTGCAGTATTCCATTTTCTTGACTCAGCCGCTGTCTCGAAATTAAATTCAAATATTCCGCTTCTGCGAATGTGCCTCCGTTATAATTTGCCAAAAACTTTTGCCATTTTGGCAACTCTACAATTCGGAAATCTTCCAGGGAGCACCGAGGAGTAAGAAGTGGGCCAAGATATTTCGGTCGCATTTAAAAATGAATGAGTGCGAGCAGCGCCTGCACGCAGGAGCCAAAGGACAATTGCACAGATGTACACATATGCGGCACTTCTATTGGATATTTAGCACCCTGGTTGAGTGACAAGGCGCAAAGTCTTGACTGCAAGTTGCAACAGCAGAGGCAAGACAGGAAATGAAGACTATAACTTGACTGAACTTTGTGCAGGGACTAGATTCATGAGGTTCCCTGTAATCTTAACTTTAGCTTTAAATTTCTTTAAATATTTAAATAATAAATATTTTTCCTGCCATATTTTCCTGTGACAATCCATAATTTACCCTTCACAATTTCCGCTCCCATCAGTTCCTTTGCCCAATGCCCCATGCAAATATTGACAATCCAGCACTTTCCCGGAGTGCTCCTTTATGGCCAAGGAGTGCAGCCTGAATCTAATCAAATTACGAAGGGTGTCACTGCTGCTTGAAGTCCGCTTCCCCTTTGGATATATATTAAAAATCTATTTAAATATTCGCACTGCAGCCGTGTCCAGGACCGTTCATCCTATGGCATTAAACTTTGATAACAAAATTTACTTGCCAACATTTCGTTAATAAAGCAACGTTCACGGCCCAACCCCGAACCCCTAACCCCCGAGTCCGTCCGAGATCCTTCACGTTGTGCGTTATACTTTTAATAAGTTGCGACGAGCTGACGACAAAAAAGTTATCATTTATTAAAATTTTTGTCTTTCCAACGTAATTATAATAGTTTGATAAAACATCCTGCGCGACATCCAATACGCCATCCGCCCGCCCACTTTTTTGTGCGTTGCCTTCCATCTTTTCTGGGACAAAGTTTCGCCTTTAATTTCCCTTTATCATGTTTCAAATTATTAAAAATTTATGCTTTCAACTGAAAGTAATTGAAAATGTTCAATAACTGCTGAGCGGGACAAAGAGTTATGGTCGCCGCGGCGCTATTGGCTGCGGAGCGGACCGCTCTTCTGTTTTTTGATGCCAGACAAAGTTGCAGCCAAGTGCCAGAGCGAAGTCATCGACAATGACGGGCGATGGCGATGGCGATGGCTATAGCGATAGCAATGGCTCTTTGAGCTGGAGGTTGTGTAGTAAAAATTGCAGGCTACACTAAAAGTTAAGTGCGTCATCGTCGTCGTTGACATCGTTGCTCAAAACTGCTGCTTCTACTCCAAGTTGTCCTTGTGCTGGCTGCCATAGTTTTTAGCAATTTCCGCTGCCCTGTGTTTTATATAATTATGCGCACAGCGAAAATTATTAATGAGTCTCGGACGTGCCTTTGTTTCGCCTCGGCCATTGATAGTCCAGTTCCGCAGAGGACAACCTTTGATGTCAGCTCACGGAGGAAATTCACTGACAAAAATTAAGCTTAACCAAGCAAAGGAGAATTTATAACTAAATATATTGAACTAGTAAAATATATATAAAAATAAATAAGTAAGGCCTTATTTGTAATTTCTTATTGCCTTAATTACATTTTCTATATCATCGTTCCAGCTCAATTGTATTTTGTATCGAACCTGAAACACATTCCCCTCAGTGTTCAGTATTCGCTCTGCCATTGACATCTTGATCTGCACGTCTTGTATGAATATCAATTAACAAACAGCAGACCAGAAGTCAAATCCCCCCACGAAAAGAAAAAAAATAGAAACAATTGACAGCGCCCCGTGACTCGGGGGACAGCACCTGTCTGGGGGCTTAGAGCCAATCAAACACGGCTCCTGTCCAGGTCGGGGGACGAACCGCAGAGAGCCGTCGGCTGGCATCTCTCAATAATAAAAGTAAACAAATTAAAACAGACAACAGGGCCACAAAAAAGCGACAGCCACAAGCTGGGAAAACTTTCAGCCGTGAAACGACACAAGTTGGTCAGGTGCACGGGGATAGAGTGGGGTAAAGGTTCCGTGGGGGAGTTGCTGTATATTGCACTTCAGAAAAATAAATAATATAAATATAAATAATAATTTTCAATGATTTTAAATATGCAGATCAAATAAAAAAATATCCGACATATTGTATACTTTCTTTATATTTGATTTGCCTTAAATATATATATTTCTATATATTTTTTATCTTGAAAATATAACTACAAAATATTTAAATAGCAATACAAATTCACTCTAAAAACTAATACTTTTTTTTAGCATTTTGTTAATTATATTTATGTAGAAAAAAGCTCAGTACCTACTCTCATATTCTCTCTGTATTCCCGGCGATTCCTGGCAGTGACCATGGGATCCGCGCGCAGTTTAGCTGACGACGCGTAAGTCCATAAAATCCGCACTAATCTTGCGGCGCGCGGTTCGACAAAACGCCAAACACTTTTTGTCAAATCATTCGAACACCTGATGTCTTGCTTGCCCTGGGAAAGAGGCCCAACAAGTGTGGTGCTGGGGCCAAGCAGGTGGTGGTGTTGTGGTAAGTGGGGTGCTTGGGTGGTTTGAGGTTGGGGGTTGGCAGGATACCTGGTGACGGGTTCATAAAAGCGCTTTGTCACAGGGCAATTTCCGTGCGGAAATAAACGAGCTGGTCGAGCGGTGCCGTTGCCGTTGCCGCTGCCGCTGCCGTTGCCCTGGTGTTGAGCGTAATAATAGATTTTTAGCAAAGTTGTTAAAATTTCCCTACCCCCCACTCGAACTCACTCACACCCACACACGCCAGAGTCATGAGCCAGAAGGGCCTCGAAGTAAATAAGTCGAAAGAAAAACAATTAAGGCAGATAATAATAATATGAAGAACCGGCAACAGGAGCCGGCGAAAAGAGAAAAGGAAAAAAAAACTTTCACTTTAGCTCATTTTCACATTCAGAACTTTGCATTTAACTTTCTGGCTGCTTTTCCGCCTCCTTTTTTCGCCTCTTTGCTATCATTTACACTTGATTATGGTGAGATGAGAACGAATATAGGCAGGTTCTTACCGGGTAATTAGGAAAGCATAGGGACTTGTAGCTATGCTAGTAAGGGTATGTGGTAGAGGCAGGTTAAAATATATTATAATCTAAAAAAAATAATATAGAACAAGCCAAATGGAATATTATTTTAAGAAAATAAGAGACTTCTTAAAGGTAGAGCTAGTATATATTCTAAATACTATAAAATGTAAGAAAGGCCTTAGTTTATTGATTGCTTTAATCTGAAAATAGGAATTTAAAAGCTAAGAATTCTTCTCCTAAGAGCCATTTCTAAGCATCTATAAATATTTTAAAATATTAAAGAAAATATACTAATAAAATTCCTATTCTGGAATAGAAAAAGATTACATTGCTCCACCTATTTTTCATAGTAATAAAACAGTATAATAAAAACAAACTCAATAAATTTATTAAATTCTCCAGTACTCGTTAATGATTTCCCTTAATCGTTCTTGCCCAATTCCCCGGCACTACTTCCTATATTTTTTCCAACACGCGCCCTTCTCCTGCAAATGCAAAAAGTTTCTTAGCTGGGAAATACCTCGCAAGTGAAAAATACAAACTTACGCACAGAGATATCATGCCCATACACCGCATACAAACCCACGCCGAAAATGTTGATGAACAATTTCGGTTCGGTTCGGGGGGCATTTTCTGCTCTTTTTTTTTTTTGGTCAAGGACTTGCCTAATTGCTGGGGCTTTTGTGAAGAGGGAGTACCCCTCGCTGCCCGCTAATAGAAATTTAATGGAAATGAACACGTGCGGCAAAAATTTGATGCCGCCTAAGTATGCTGCTGAAAAATTCATGTCAGAGGCCACTTGACAGCCGACTTGATCGGCAACCGATGAGCCGAGTTCCGAGTTCTGAGTTCTCAGAGTTCCGAGTTCCG
The DNA here is from genome assembly GCA_008042535.1 of Drosophila tani. Lineage (NCBI taxonomy): Eukaryota > Metazoa > Arthropoda > Insecta > Diptera > Drosophilidae > Drosophila > Drosophila tani. Next base: position 109,804 of record VNJO01005692.1, on the reverse strand, counting down.
AGCTCTCAGCTGCAAGTTCCGCTGGCTTCCAAAACAAAGAAGCGGCAGGGGCAATAAATATAAATGCCGCCTGGATTGGGGTTGGGGTGCGAAAACTTTCACCACATTGGCAGAAAGCATTTATTACGCAGGCAGCGCGTCCTATTCAATTATTCAGGCGCGGCATCCGCTGCTGCTGCTTCTGCTGTGCTGCTGCTGCTGCTGCTGCCTCCTTAAAGGACCCTAAATAATGTACAATCCTCGGCAGCTGCATTATATGAAAATGCATGTACTTTTTCCCCGAGTTCCACTAAGGACCCAGGAAGGAAGCCAGCTGACGTGCGTCCAAGAAGCGCGACATTCGCGCCCTTGTTTTGCCAAATGGCAAAGTTTTATTTCCGCGCTGCACTCAAATGAAAAATAAATATGACAGTCGACGGCCTCGCACTCGAATTCGCACTTGCACTTGCAGGCGGCTCGGGGAGACCAGGACAAAGACACTTGCATATTAAATGACTTTAAATAGTCAGGACAATGCAGCTGCTGCTCCAGCTCCGTCTCCGTCTTCGGCTCCTTTTTCTTGGAGATGCTTCCACTTCTGGTGCTGCTGCTGGTGCTCCTGCTGCTGCGTCAGCACCGCATTAGGTTTATAAATTAGAAATGATGGGACCGTGCCCCCGAGGGACTGTCCCAGCAGTTCGGTAAGTGGCGAACCCGACTTTGACATACCAATTAGATTTATCTGGAAACTTACTCCGCAAATACACTTGAACATATTTGGTTGTCAGCCAAAAAGGAAACTTATTTTATTTAAAGAACTATTATTATGTAGTTTCTTTAGTCAGTTGGAGACCCAGATACCTCTTTCATACCCTTGCAAGCCGAGTTTTAAGCCGAACTCCGCTCGGCGTCATTTGCTCAGCAGGGGCTCAGCATAAGTTATGCAAATGCGCTTATGCCGGCGACAAAAGCCCGGAAAAGCCGGCCAATGCGGCTAATGATCAGCCTCACTACGCATCTATATCTATCTCTATATCTGTATCTTCCGCGTGCACTATTGCCGGCGAAAGGGGGCGCCTTCCTAATTGGTTTAATTAAGCAATCACAAATTAAGGCAGCACACAATGCTATATGCATGGCAGAGAGCGATGCCATAAAGCCGTAATCCATACCCACCACTTGGTTAACGTAATTATAATGATAGTTTAGTGGCATAGTAACCACCCACGGCGCTAACTGTCTGATTAGAATGGACCTTGTGTGTGTCGCCCTTTAAAATCCACTCAAGCAACCGCCAGGATCGTCGGTTACCCATAGGCACGTCCAAGATAATAGCTCTATTAACTATTGAGTCGATAACTCGTAGAATAGGGATTAAGTCGCATATTTTCTTATGCCAGGCTTACCAAACAGAAATAATAATGTGTAGTAAATTATTACTTGATACAAAATATCCGAATGTATACCCCTTTTAAACTACAAATTCAGCACTATTGTTTTGATCATATCTGTACGTGTTTGGGGAAGCGGAAAATTCGGTGCAGAGGTCGGGAAAATGGGAGTGATACGTGGGCGTGGCTATTCGTTGTGCGTGAGCCAAACCACAGTTGCGAGGTGGTTCATATCCATATCTAAATTAACCACAGCATCGCTGAAATTTCGGTTTAATTCCCGATAATACAGCAGTCGGGATGGAGTCATAGGTTACACATATCCATTTGACCTTGCCGTTAGAACCGCCCCCGGCCTGTGTGCTCTTGCATTAGCGTAGCGAACGGCTAAGTAAAATTTAACCCAGTTAGGTAACTGGTCCGTATTGACTAGTGTTAATTAATTTGGAGCCTCACTTCGTGCAGCTATGTTAACACGCGTTCGCTGTCGAAAGCGGTGAAATTTAATTGGATTGTGACTTATGTAGGATGGCGAATTAAATGGGATATTAAAGTTCAAGTCTTGATTAGGAACATTTAATTTAAATCTGACACTTTGCTGTGTTCACAGTAATCTTTTATTAAGAAGGTTATATTTTATTAAATTTTATGCAAGATATTAATTACTGTGTATTATTTAACTTAATTAAAAATTCACTTATTCTTTAACTAAAGACATCAGCCTAAACCGTAAGTTAGAACTTTTTAACTTAAGCTCTTCCCATTAAAGAAAATGAAGAAATCACTCAAAGCAATACACAAGCATCTTAATTGTAAATAATTTATAAAATTCCATCTTTGCATGGACAGCACGCAACCCAATTCAAGATACTAAGATGGCGGAAGGCGGAAAAGAAAAACCGGAAATGCGGGGGCCATTTATAAGCGTTATGGCGACGACAAGCATAAATGGGCAACGATAATCACAGCTAAAAGTCATCAACATAATAAACCCAAGTTTTCCTTTCATATGCACTCTCCGTCCGTCCGTCCGTCCGCCCCGCCGGACAATGGCAATCAAAGGGGACTCGAGGGGGACTTGGGAATGAGCCGGGATAGCAGCTGGGATGAGCAGGGACAAAAGCTAGCAGCAACATTTAAACATTTATGGCAACATATTTGATCACGTTTTCTCAATCATTGCCCTTACGACCCTAATCAAATTTCACCTGATGGCAGCCAGAAATTTACCAAAAACCATGAACACACTGTGCACTGATTGCTGCTTCTGGGAGCTGGCCCCCGGACCAAAAATTCCGATGGTGGCCCGCCGCCGGGTGGCGATCCGTTCGTGCGGACACTTTCGGGGGCATCCGGCCGAGGAATGGGGAATGGGAAATATTTTGTTTTGATTACAAGTTGACGGTGGCTCCTTTATTTTATTATGAATCTAATTCCTTATAATTCGTAACATATGTTTCGGCCAGCAGCAGCCCTGCGCTGGCTTTGAATTACAAATCAGGCAGCAGAAGGTCAGCAACGTTTCTTGGAAAATTTAAGTTAAGTTAAGACATCGCTGATGACGTTTCCCTTTTTGAAGGCTCTTAGGTTTTTTGGCCGAAAGAGCACAGCGCCAGTTGGGCCGGCCATTAGACTAATGCCAAGCGATTTGAGTTTTGCATTTTGCCCAAAGGGCGCGCTCCAAACTTGGTGACACTTTAAGGACCTTTCCGGCTGCGTGTGCCCCCGGAAAACAGGCAAACAGGAAAACTCTATCCGACTGCCGCCCCTATGAATATTTCATGTCAAACACACGTCATTAGAGAGGGACGGAGACTCGCAAAAAAAAAAAAGAGTCAAGTGAGTGAGTTCCTTTCAGCTTCGGTTCGGTTAGTCAGTCAGTGGGATTTCAATATTTTTCAGCGCCCTCGAACGGAGCGAGTCGAGTCGAGGCGAGACAACAGCAGCAGCACCAAAGGCTGAAAACCAAAGTGAATCCGGTCTGCACGGCTAGGAAAACTATGAGAACTTCAGCTAAGGATCTCGGCCAGCAAAGGGTTACCTTTTTCTGAATAAATAAGGTCTTTAGAGTGATTAGTTTATTTTTGGAACCCAAGTTGTAGTTATTTACAGTGTTTCGAGTACTGCAAACTCACTTTTATCAGTTACTTTGAGGAGATATTAGAAAATATTCAAGATCCCAGCTATCTTAAGCATATAAATATATTCAGTGAATTCTCAAACTTACCTTTAAACTTATTTATTTTAAAAATTTCAACAGTTTCTCATTCAGTAGCTTCTATGATCCCTAATTTCTCTCCGTGCTCCTGTGGGTGGGCGCTTGTTTGGTGGGCGTGGCATATGTGCTCCGCTTTTGCTGTGGCATGTGCACGAGCCCGTGCATGTAATTTACCTAAAGCTCGATGCGCCGGTAGCATCAGCTCCCCAGCTCCACAGCTCGCAGCTCCACTGCTCCCCAGCTCCAATTGCTGATGTTGCCGTTGCAGCTCTCGGAGTAAATGCGGCAGCTGACCTATTCTAGCAGTCAACCATAAATCCACACTGATGATGTACTTCATGCTATTGTGCTGTGGAATTATATCGCATATTTTTGGTTTCTATTGCACATTCCTTTCTGGCAGGCCACACTCGTGCCGAGGGCGGAAGGAGGAGTTTGTGTGTGTGCGCTGGATGGGCGTGTCCCGTGCACAGGACGGGTATCTGCTTGCACGCCATTTCATCATCATCAAACGGCAGCCGCAGCAGCGGCTACAACTGCGACCTGGCAAGACGGCATCCGTTTGGCCAAAAGCTCCAACGGCCGGCCCCCCATCCGCCACCTACTTCACAAATTCGTTATCTGATGATATGCAGGGTGTCGTGGGAGAGAGTGTAGCGGGCGCAACGAGATACAACGTGAGACTCGGACAGACAGACAGCTCTTCGTCCCAGCTTTGAAGGACTCACGCCCAGGAATTTTAGTCCTGCAGCTTGCAGCAGCGGGTAGCGGCAGCTTCAAAAATCGCCACTACTTTTTGCCTGCCTCTGGCCACCCTAAGGAGCTAAACACAACCAGCGAACCTTTAAATTGAACATTGTTAATTCATTATGTTATCTGTTATCTTAGTTTTAGCAATTACTTTAAATATTCTCAAACTAACTCCTAGAATGCGGCTTTATCGAATGGCAATTACCTGGCATTTTAATTTTTATAAGCCTCATCTGGTAAATCCATAATCAACCAGTTGATATTTTAATTACTAACGGAAGAGCTATACAAGTACGCTTTATGTTAATTTTACCTACTTTACTATTTCTTTTCCTATTCAAGAAAAGGAATAACATTCCAAGCCATTGAAAATCTTTAACAAATTATTTACCATCTCCACCTCACATAAGAAATGGAAAACCATTCAACTGTCTTTAATTTCGACCTTCCAAAGGTAAGCCACTGTGCTCACTGAGTCGCCCATTAGAGCCATAAAAACCAATTGTCAGACATTTGCAATTATATTCTTTCCTGGAGAGGAACAAAGGGTCCCAAATCCAAGCCAATCGCCGCCCTTTTTCGCTCTATCCTTTTGTGCAATTTGCTCCGTTCGGTTTGCACCGATTTGTGTTTTATTTCCGCTGTGTAAATCGCAGTTACAAATGCAAATGTAACTAAACCAATAATATTTTCAACTCGACCGGGGGAGCAAAATGGGGGCACCAGCTGTACAGAAGCACTAAGAAAAATCTCAATATACTATTAGGAAAATATAAATGAATTGAATATAAAATAAAAAAATTGCTGGAATTCTTTCACTCTTATTTATAAGGCTATGACCTCTGAAAAGCAAATGTTTAAATAATTTAAATATCTGTATAATTACTCGGATTCTCATTAAGCTTCTTCAAGACTTAAGTTACAAGGATATTAGACTGCTTAAATTACTTCGAAAAATAGCCAATTCTCTACCTCGCTATCCATTTCTTGATTTCCTCAACATTCAACTTGGTTACCATTAGACTAAGGCTGTAATTAGTAAAAAATTAGTTGTCAAAAAATTTATTTATACCTATATTAACCTATTACCTATGTTCTTAAGAAATTTAGAAATTAAAGAATATTTTCTGAACTAATAATAATGTGCTATTTAATTTTCCCAGTGATCCATCGCCACTGGTATTTGTTCATAGTGACTGGACTGGCGAGAGTGTGAGGGGTCGAGGGAACACAGGGAGGGGGGCGTCTATATGGCTTTTCCGCATGTGACCAGCAGCTAGTCGGATGCATTTTTTATCGACGCGAGTAGATGCGAATATGGCGAATTCGAGCTGAGGCAGCTCCCCGTTCCCGTTCCCGTTCAGCATTCTCGCAAAAGTTAATTGCCGTGCAATTTTTGTATGCATAAATAACGGTAAATTTGTTATACACATCACTTTGATTGCGCCCGCTAAATCATCACAACAGCAGGAGCAGCAGCAGCAGCAGCAGCAGCAGCAACTGCAGCAGCAGGAGTTGACGAAAACCATTTTGCAGCCCCGAAAGCCCGTAGCCAAATGCGCGTAAAAACACTTCAAATGACTCAAAAATTTGTGCGGGGGGGGGGCAGCGAGCAAAAAAGTGTAATATTTATTTATACAAAATATGCCTGGCAAACGAATTTTGATTTAAGCCAAATAAAATATTTAAACATCAGAATGTTAGCGTCCCTTCTGCCCCCACGAATAATGGCGAAATATTTTCACAACTATTTGGCCTCGTCCCCGGCGGCAGATGAATGAAATATTAGCACAAGCTTCGAAATAATCGCTTGCAAATTTTTCCATATTGCCAAATTTATAATAATATTAACCACTTGTGCAGGCAGTCAATCTGCAACTGTTGTTGCTCAATCACTTCAATATATAACGTAGTTTTGATACATTCTAGAGGGGCTTGAAAAACGAAATTTAAATTTCAAGCTTTAAGCTTAGTCAACAAAAAAACTTCAGCCTTATTTGTTTCTAATAATATTCCATCTCCTAATGAATACGAACGCATCGATTTTTTGATGAATCATCGTTAGGCATTTAACGCTAAATGATAACTTATTTATACAATTTTTTGAAGACATTAAGTACAGGGCCGCAGCGGAGGCTCCGCTGACATTTAATCTTATTGATTGATGACAGACTGTCAGCCGTATAGCCCCAAGGCAGACCCTAGCAGAATAGCATAGACTTCACTCCTCCGTCGCTCCTTCAGGACAACGTCAGGGCTTGGCAATCGCACTTAGAACTGTTTGCAATCCCAAAAAGCGACGACGAAGTGCAACACACTAGCGGATGAAGAAGCCGCGTCGGCGGCGACAGTAGCAGCAGCAAGTCGAGCATCAGAAAACACACCACAGCCATAAAGACTTAAGGCACTGAGGAAAATAAGGTAGCAGTAGATAGGAGAGCAAATAATCAAGTGTTCAAAAGAAGAATTTATTTAGGAAAATTATTCTGAAATTGTATAAATATAAAGAGAGGTGTGGCCCAAGGTTTTGTGCCGTAGACTAAAAGATAAGACTAACTAACTAAACGGGTGTGAAAATTTAAATCTCACATCGCGGAAGGCACAAGAAAAGGCTACATTTAATTAGGGGAAAATAAATAACTAATTCTAACACATTTTCCAAAATTAATAATAAATACCTTTTGCAATAACTTTTACTTTATATTCAGATTTTCTTGAGAATTTCTCTGATGGCTTATCATGTTCTTAAAATATGTTTTGAATTTTTTACTAAAATTATTTAATCATTTTTATATTTATGAGGACTAAAACATTGCCTTTATGGTCTTTTCTCCCTGTGTATTTGCACACATGCGGACTGGCAGCTGTGTAAAATTCATCTGTCATCGCGTGTGTAGCGCCAAAGCTTATGACGTTAATCCTTTAAATGCGCCAAATGCATGCAAAACTTTTCCAACTGCAGCCAAAGGAGTATGAGGGGAGTCTCTATATGTGCTGTGCTTCAGCTTCAGCGCCAGCCACCGTCAGGCTGAAGCTTTTGCAAATTGTATGCCTTGGCATGTGGAAAATGCTGGGGAAAAGCGGGGGAAAATGCGGAGAAAGTGGGAGTAGTAGTGGAAGTGGGAGTGTGCTGCTGGAGGTGTCAACTGGTGTGCGGAGGTTTTGTATCTGCGCGACAAAATCAACCAACCGAAAGCGTTCAATCATCGTTAGTTACCATATTCCGTGGCATTCGGCCTCCCCCAGCATCTGATCCTGCGACGAGTGACGGCAGGTAAGCCGAGTCGCAAAATAAAACGCACAAACAGCCCCAGAAATAGAAGCGAAACCAAACAGAAAAACAGCTAGAACCGAAGGAAAAGAAAAAAAAAAGATTAAACAAAAAGCGAGGAAAGTAACACGAGCAAGGATATAACCAAAGTTGCCAAAGGAAACTGCATATTTTTGCGTTCGTCGGCACAAACTGGGTTAGATCGCGCACTTAATACAAATTCATGAATATTTTATAGACGTTCGTGCCGGGCCGCATGGGGGGAGCCAGAGTCCGTGAAAGGGGTCTAGGATCCGCGACTGTGGGGTTTAAGTTTTTTTTTTTCATGTTTTTAGCTTACATCAGTTTAGCGTAATTAAACGATGCTCACGGGTCTCACGTAATAAAATTCAAATTACTAATGCCAAAAGAGGACGCAGGACTGGAGCAGAGCGAGCAGCTAAAGCGAGAGTTGACATCAGGAATTTTTGATTTAACCAAGTGCATGATCTGTGACAGCAAATGTGTCCCGCACAAAGACAGTCCTCCAGACAGCGCTCCAGCTGCAGTTCGAGCTCTATGTCGGGACCCACAAAATGATGGGGAGTTACGGCACTGAAAGAAACCGAAAGGTAATTGAATGTTTATCTTTTCGATGTTTCATTTACAGGGTCCTAGCTTAAAATTCATTAAATCCATTTAATAAAGCCCTAAAAAGAATATTTCCATTGAAAGATCCCTAATTCTTTTTTTAGAATCAAGTAACCTATCGTAAATTATTTGCAAAAATATTGAACTTATAAGAAGTATCCTTTACGGATTTTTTTGGATATAGATCTATCCTTTTCCATACTTGAAAATCATTTTCCTCAGTGGCGGATGACGACTCCGAGCCGCATTTGCTTGGCTTGCTCGTCTATTGCCAGTCAAGAGTTAACACGAATCAATTACGCAGACCCACACAGCTGCGAATACTTGGCCGGAGAGCCCCAAAGATGGATGCAGGGCGATGGATGCGGAGAAGGAGCAGGAGATGGGATTGGATTGGAGATGCGATGGGGTGACACAAAGAGACAGGGCCAAAGCTATGGACTGCGGTCCTGGGTCCACATGGACTACGGCTACCGACCGACTGACTGACAGTCGGATGCGAAGAACTTTGCTGGCTGCTCTCTCCTGCCAAATGACATTTGACTTGGCTGCCGGGGCCAAGGATTTACAATTTAAAGCAAGTGGCCAATAAACCAGATGAACGACCAAACGAATCTAATGCCCCCGTCGTACGTCGTACCTGGGTTTTTGAAAAGGTCCGGACTCGGGACTGCGGACTAAGGACTCCAAAGTCCGGAATATTTGACTGACATAAGTGTATCCTAAGTGTGCGCATGTATGGCAGTGCTCAAAAGCCGGAAAAGCGCTCAATGCCAATACCAATTGAGTTTATGGCCGTGTATGAGCAGTGTGTCCAAGCACTGGGCTCACGGTGAGCGGTGAACGATGGCCGAAAGGCAATAAAAACCATAATTACAGCATAAATGACAGATGTTACACTATGGTTAGGGGCACAGATAGCCGGCCATGGGCGGGGAGAGCACATATTAACAGCTATTAACAAACTATAAAGCTCAAATGACTGGCTATTGTTTCAGGTGATTAAACGAAAGCTAATTGGTGGTGGAAGCGAGCAAGGAAAATAATAATCACGGGCTGGATGGGTTAGGGAAAGCCACAAGGGAAAAAGTAGTACTTAAATGCAGTGTGGAAAGAGTAGGAATAATACACTTAATAAAATTATCTTTTATAAATGAATCCTTATATACCTTTACCTTAGTTCCTTCAACACTTGCAGTCTCTCCTCTTTAGAATTATGATTATAAAGCTTTAAATCCTTTATATAGCTAATCTCCCAGATCCCTAATCCGTGAGATACTTGTCAGTAAATCATCCGTTTCAAGTAAAACTCAACTCGTTCAAGTAAAACGGTTGGGCTCAACCACAGCACTGACTGCAAGCTGGAACGATTTCAATTAGATCGCCTCGATGTACCAGAGCACCGACTATAACTATGCGATTCTGGATTGCATATACTCAATGCAAATTCCCGACAATGGCCAATGAAACCCGCCTCGAAAGCAGCGGCTCTCGACCAGAGGCCCGCCCTGGCCGAAGCCACTGCCGCATTCCGGCATTCAAAATAGATGCACCATTCGCAGGGGCGGCTCGTGTCCCGCTTTTTGGGAAGGGCGCTGGGGAGTCCATTTTGCGTAACTCATTACGGCCGGACCTCATTCGGCGATGGATGAGTGGGCGGACCAGTCAATAACAAACACCCCGCAGCGGAACTGCAACCGGAATATGCGAGGAGGAGGAGCAGCGGCTCCTCTGGCTGGAGGTCTGTCTGTTGGATTGATCGGTAAGGTTTTGGATGGACGTAACGCAGCAACTGGAGGAGGCACTCGGCACTGCTACAAAAACATTTGAAAATTAATGGATTTTCTTTAAATAATTCAACAATTATAATCTCCATCAAAAGAATTAATAAAATTAATTAAATCATTAATTGTAATAAGAAAGGAAATAGGTAAATTAAAAAAAAACACCTTTTTCTTGACCTAAATTATAAAAAGAGATTTTTTTATATCTGTAATATTATTCTAAGTGTAGGCCTGTCGCTGCCATGGTTGCAGTTGCATTCATCGCCGTTTGCACATCGTCAGCGCGAACGTCGAAGCCTCGCATTGTGAATTTTTCCGCCCGCTAAATTGTGGTTTTGAAGGTTCAGTCAGCACCACCCATCCCCACCAACCCGGACAGCCCACAACCCTTCACGCACCCACCATCAACACACCACAATTCGACATTGCAGCGCTGTGTGTACGTCACGTTTTCCACTTGCATGACCACTTCCGCGGCATGGATTTGTTGGTCTCTTGACTGCCGGCTGTCTTGCAACGTGGATCTGAAATGAATCTTCCGCTTTTCAGAATTAAGAATATGTTTGGAGAATGGAGAACTTCCATCAATCAGGCATACATGAGGATCTGTCTAGCGTCAATGAACAACGATTTTGCTACGTGGACAATTTGAAATCTGTCTGAGATTGCTTATTTTTGAAATAAGATAAACTATATTTATAGTCATATGAAATTTACTTTAGAATTAAAGGTAATAAGTGTCTTTCCCTAATATTCTTTATTTACTTTCCTTTCCTCCTAAAGTAAAAACTTGTTTCCCTCTATCACTTCAGCCTCTACACATACTCGGCTCATCCTCGAGGGAGATAACAGCTTAAGTGTTGCTTACAAATCTTTGGATGCCATCAAATATGTACACACTGGCTTCGTCGATTAATTAACACATTGTCTGCAGGTATTCCACACCGAACGGTCAAACTTTTCGTCACATTTCGTGATTAATTTTAATGGCCCACAAAACTGAGTTTCCCCCACAGACACCGAGTTCAAGCAGGAACCCAAAAACAGAAGCTTAGGCGGGAGGCGGCCAAAGCAACGCATACCTGGAACCTGACCAGGAGCTGTGGTCAACGTTGATTAGCCACAATCACTTTGGACTCCGCCGGGACGAGTCGTTAACTGTCGAGAGTGCTCCATCGTCTAGTCGTTGGTCATGCATTTTCCATGAGCCTAGCACACGCACTCCCGCCCCCGCCGGAAGCTGAACTAACAGCCGTTTAGTGGACACTACGATACCCACTTGGCACTCAAAAAAACATGACACTAGGTAATAAAAAATGGAGTAAAAAAATAATTACGCTTTAGTTTATATTTTACCGAGTCGGAAGAGTATTCTTCACTCATACCTTATACTCTATTTTATTTCCAGTGAGAGTTTACAAGAAATTATGTTTTTCTGGCAGTGTCCTTTTGAAAGTAGTGGCCACGCATCCCTGCACGAAGAAATGCAATCGGCGGGGCACACATACGCTCCACTTCCCATTCCATTCCGAATCCCTCCTCTCGTATACATATTTAATAGGAAGAGCTTAGACGTGCTGGGGCCAGCCAAAGGGAATCGACGGGATGCGTGGGGGAACACGTGGGTAGTTAAGCTGATTTCGGTACCTTTGTCTGCCGGGCCAACATAAGCTAATTAGAGGAACATGAATCTTTAACTGATCAAAATAAGCAATTGAAGTAAAAATATGTCGGGCAATGAAAAAGGTACTTTGGGTTTAAAAGTAAAGAAAAATGTGGAAGAGAGGAAAAAATATTAAATTTAAAAGGAATGAAATACGTTTGGATTTGAAATATTTATTTATTTTATGAATAGCAGCAATGCCATATATTAAGGACTCATCATAAAAAAAATGCTTTCCCTTATAGATAAATAATCAAGAACTACCCTCTATATAGCTTCTATTAAATTTAATAAAAATAAGCTAAGTCTACCGAGTCTTTCTGGGTCTCCGAATTCCTCCCTAGCATACTTTCCAGCAAAAACATATCAAACTAGTAACACGTCCTTCTGTATTAAATGAAACTATTTAAATGCCATAGAAAAATGAAACCCGATTCATTTAAAATAATTTGTTAAAGTCGTTCACTGGGAAAACTCATGGGAAATCCTTAAGACTTACTTTATTTCTAATCTCACACTCGCTCAATTGAATTTTGCTTAATTTATACAATTGCATATATGCTTGTGTATTTCTGTTTGCCTCAACATAAATCTTAACAAAGCTAACAGCAATGCCAGCAACAAATGCTGCTAACCATTTGTCAATTTTAAATACATTTATTGTATTTGCATGCCTGTCTGGTCCCCCAGCAGCAAATGAAAGAAAAAGCAACATAATTTAATAACCCACAAAGCGACAGACACACGCTCCATGCAAACAAATGGACAGACAGATACAGATACAGATACATATATATTCGAAGCCAGTTGCCTTGTTGGCCAAGTGTTGTGTCTATGTATTATTCAAATTCAATTATAAAAAACGCAATAAATAAAAAATGTTTATATGGAAGGGGAGATAAGAGAGATAAACCTCGAAATGGCAAGAAAAATATCACTTGGGTTGCGAATACTCTGAAGGTCTTCATCCTGTGAGTTTCATTTAAATTTCTAAGAAAGAAGAAAAAAATTTGAAAAGGTTTTTTTAAACCTTAATGACATTAAAAAATATATTAATCATGGCAACTATTTTCTTAAATAAATTCTACAATATTCCACTATTTATGTTACATTTGCTAATTTTATTATATTTTTTGTTCTATCCAAACACAATACACTTGCTGACAAGGCTCGCATACCCTTTTCTTCTTCTGCGAAAACGTGCGGCAAATAGCAAGAGAAGCAAAACCGAAAAGGAATATTTATTATTTGAAAAATACCTTGAGGCCGTGACAAACGTCGTGAGTTCATAAATAACATTCGGGGCCAAAAATGGACAAAATCAAGCGAGGAATGCATAGGGCAGCAAACAGAAATTTGATAAGCGATAAGGGGCGGGCCCCCGAGGGCTCCCATACAAATAATAATGTTAGTAATAATAGTAATCAATGTGTAGTGTAAATAATAAATAACATGGGGCATCGAAGGGGCCGCAGGAAATGCCAATAAATTGATAAAAGATGATGAGACGACGGTCGGCGTCGGCGTTGGCGACGGAGTCGGAGACGGTCCTCGATGTTGGATGGCCCCATGAGCGATTAGCCCCGGCACGCAACGCAACGCAACAGCCGTGAAGAGTGCTTACAAAGGTCAAAGGGAAAACCCCCGAATACAAACACACTCGGCGAGATAGAAAGCATAAACAACATAAATTTATTTGCTGTTAGCCTAATGTTATTTATACCTTTCAATTACAATAACAGCGCGAATCGACCGGGACGAGGTGGGGACGGGGTCAGGACTCCCCGGCAAAGTAAATAATAAACCATGACCCATCAGCAATCAGCCAGAAAAGAGGACCCCGTCCCCCCGCCACTATCAAACCTAATGCGTGCGCATAAATAACTTGTCCGTCTCCCGGCTCCTCGCTTTTTACCGCTCCCAAACCCCCCCGCGAAAGGTGTGAATATTAAGCCGGTGGCAGCGGCGTCAGTTGCCCAAAAATTTACGGTTGCCCGTAAAAGTTCCGCTCCAGTCATAACTCAAATTCATGCCTCCCAAGGGAAGCTCCTGCCGTCGCGTTGCCAACTCATTTGATTTTCTCCTGCCAACCCCTCCTGCGGCTCAAAAACGCCCGACAAATGAGGCAGCCAACCGCAGCCAGTAATTCAGCAAATCTAGGGATGCAAAATGACATTAACGCGGGGCTCAGCAGCCAACCGCCAAGTTGGCGGCGGAGCATTCTCACCCCGAAAACGTGGCAGATCAATCACTCGAAGGAACCTTTTGCGAGGCACAGCCTCAGACTGATATAAAGCGGCTTAATCCCGAAACTTTAAATATTGCTCAAGATTAACCCTCTAATTAGTATTCATCAGCCTTGTTTTTAAAATAGCTTGAGCACGGGATCTATTTTAAAGGTAATATTATGGGATCAAGGAATAAACGTTTCATATCACATAACATTAAAAGTAAGACTAGCATAAATGGAATCTATTATTTGGCAGATCCTTCATAAAATCGGAGTTTATAATTACTAAAAAATATTTATTACAAAGATTTAGTTGAGAAATTATTTAAGACTTAAAGTTATGCTATTGTTTCTATTTAATATAGATCAAAAATATTTAACATTAATGATAAAATTCCTAAAAGATAACCCAAACTCTAAATAACTCATTAACTTTATTTGTCAGCCCTGTTTGCCAACCGCAATAAAGGGGCAGCCAGGCAACTTTAACGTTGTGATGTAATTAGAGATTGGCAAATTCGAAATTTCTCATTAATTGTGTGGTGCCGCATACAAATGCCTGTAAGGACAACACTGTCCTCCTTTGCCCCGTCCATCTGGCTCATTGCCCCACTGACTGACTGACTCAGTCCTCCTGGTAGAAGAACGAGCACGAGGACTGATTGAGCAGCGGATACGTCTGGACAATTGATAAAATGTGATAAACGCGCAGGCAGTGAGAGACAAATGACTGCCAGGTTTGTGCATTAGCACGTGTCCAGGACGAAACAGTATAGAATACTAGTACGCTGAAAAAAATAGAGGGGATTTTAATTTAAATTCATAAGCTATTGAATTGTATAGGTACTGTAATTAGCTAATTATATTAAAAGTATTAGGGAAAACTTTTAAAAAGATCTCAGAAGTAAAGCTTAGATAAGAATATTAAGCTTGGTATCCATTCCACATAATTTTTATATATTTTCATATAATATGCATTACCTTAAAAATAATTACGATCCCTTTCCCTCTGTGTAGCTGAAGAATGGAACTGCCAGGTGACTCGAGGCAGCCAGCCAACAAATTGAATTTATGGCCAGGGCTAAGCGTTTTGGGTGTCAGCCTGGTTAGGTCTGATTCATTTGCCAGATATAGCCGAGTGAGTTGGGTGAGCCGGGAGCCGGAGTCGGGAGCTGCTGCTGCTCAAGTGCTGCTTTTAATTTCCGACTCAAGCAGTTGGCGATTTGCTGGCCCTGCGGCCTACAAACAATTTCAAGCAATTTGCCTAAAAGTGGGCAACAAAGTGGGCGGCCGGCCAATGGATGGCTGCCAGTCTATCTGGGAGCATGCATCTAAATGAACTTTGCGTGCTGTCCAGGGGAGAGGAGGTGGGACTAGGGCAGCGAGTCTCGGGCACTAGATACAGATACAAAAACACCTACAGGAGCAGGCACGGGGACAGGACAGCGAGAGAGAGTCAATGACAGAGCCTCTGGGGACAGCAGGCAGCGCTCACATTGATATGATAAAAATTCAGCAATGTGAATAATTTATAATTGCCACGCAAGCAACTAAAACATCTTACCCCGTACTGAGAAAAATTCCATTACTAAACTATTAAGTAAATTGTAATTGCTTGAATAAATTTAAATATTTTCAAGTCTAAAAAATATATTAAATGTGCCACTAAACCAAAGAAAAATAGTTTACATTAAAAACAACTAAAAATTGTTTGGAATTATTGAAAATATATTATTTATTCTTGTAATAAATGTTTAAATTAACTTAATGTTAAATCTAACTTAATTTCTGGTAGGTAATTTATAACAATATATATTATTTAAGTTATTTTTATATTTTTGCTTCGATCTTACATACTTTTCAGATACTCTTTATATACCATTTTCTCATAGTGTTCATTCTCTTCTCTTTGGCAATATGCAAATTCTTGAATTTTTGATGTGTTATCAAAAAAAATTGTTGGTATGCTTATTGCTTTTATTTATTTATCGCATTCACTCGGCATTCGCAGTTTACCGCGTTGAAATCGATTTGCATACTTCAGGAAGTGCCTACGACAGCGTTTTCATCTTTTATTTTTCCCGAATCTCGAATCTGTCAGAAAGAGGGGCTTGGGGGGGTGGGGCATCCAATGTTTGCAATAGTTCCTGAAAAATTGAATAGCAAAAATACAGAAAGAGAGGAGGCGGCGGCCTTCAAGTGCCATCAAATGTCAGCAAACTATAAAAATCCCGAAATATATATCGCATATTCCGTGGCGAATCATAAAGTGTATGAAAAAATCAAAGTGAATATATGGCATATGGTACTTTCAAACATATATGTATATATAGCTTTATATATAAATTGGATAAGTGGTGTATATTGAGGTTGCAATTCAATTTCGATACAGAATAAACAATTGTTTTTACCCAATTTTCAAAAGAAAAATAAGAAGGATAAATATAAAAGTTGATATTTCATCAATATTGCGTGAAATCTTCGATAATAATGATACAATAGAGTGGAGTAAAGATGGGATTATAATAAATAAAAGTATGTTTCGTTAAATATAATATTAAAATTAAATTTCCTGATCGTTTTAATATAGAGCACGTTTTATTGCATATTTTCGGTTTATAGGTATTCCTATCTATAGTAATTGATCTTAAAATATGTTCTCTGCCTAAAAATGTTTTTAGAATATAGATTATACATATGTATATTCTGTGTAAGTTTTTCCTATAGTAAGCATCTGAGTACTAAGTATGGCATAGTGTAGCCCTTTCAGCATTTTGTTAAAGTAGCATTATGTTAATATGAATTTCCGCATTTGTGTTCCAATTCCGCTGTATCAAATAGAGATAAATTAAGGCAATAAAAAAATTTGGATTAAGAAGAGAAAAGACTACGGTCACACTACAATTTATAAATTAGAAGAAACTACGATAACACTATTTTTAATTATTATGCAACATGTTCGCAGCTTTTTCTCTTATAAAATAATTTGTAAAATACTTAGCAAAGTAGAATAAACATCAAATATTAAATTCCCAAAAGCCCAAGACCTCTGGTTCGTTGTCCTTAGTGAAATAAAAGAAATAAGTATAAGAATTCGTACATAATTAAGCCGCTGGCGAATATTGGGTTGTCATCATTGTCCATCGAACTTTTCCCGGCTTTTTCTTTGCTCTTATTCTTATTTTCATAGTTAAGCCGTCTTAGGCCGGGCATGTTCTATGGCTGAATTTTCCGTAGCGACTTAATGTGAAGTTGGGAAAATATTCCGGCAAAATCCTACGCACACACACACACCCACACACAGAATACCGTAAGTTTCAGGCATCTGAAAATCGACATTAGCGGAATTAAAAGTTTTTCCATGCGGTGAAAATCTTGATAAAAAAGTTTTGCGCTTCCGCTTTATTAAGCGCCAAAGAATGAAACAAAGAGCGAGAGAATAAAAAAATCAACTTTCTTTTGAACTAACGCTATAATTAATATCGCAGCTCCCTCGCCCTAGCCCTCCCCCCCTCTCGAAATACTGTTGTTGTTAATGCCATTTCAGAAATCCAACTAAGAAATTCATTTCCATTTAAGCAGCTTTACACAAAACGGCAATTATTATCTTTCTATTATGCAGATTAATGCAGTCTGCATAACGTGGTGGCGGGGAGAGGGGGGATGGGTGTTCTGCTATCGCCACGGCCACAAATCACACCGACAAACCGCTTTAATGCAATTCAATTAATTCAGTTTGGAATCTAATTGGAGATATCACTTTTGGTGTCAAAATAAACCAAGGCGAAAACAGAAACAGAAAGGAAAACAAAACAAACCGAAACCGAAACAGAAACGGAAACAGAAACAAAGGCAAATTGCAAAAGGCGGCGAATGATGATAAACTGTCGGGGGGGTTGGTATGTGTGACGTCATTACGTAATCAAATCAAATAACAATTTGTACTTTGTTAAATATCTTGTCGCCATCGATTGCCGACTGTCTTCGCCCTGACAAAAATGCAAATTTCTTGTATATTTTGTTTGTATTTGTTGTTGCTGTTGGGCATTGTTTTTGCTTTCGATGTTTCTGTGTTTTATTACGTGACAACTTTGAATTAGTCGGTGGCTTTTGGCTTTGGCTTTAGCTTTGCCTTTGGATTTGTTCGGTTTCGATTGTTTGTATTTTGCTTTTGATGCTTATGCTTGTCTTTCTATTTATTTCTTTTGACTCCCTGACGACTCCCTGTCTCTTTCTGTGTCGCAAAATTACTCGGTGTCGCATTTTTATTGCCCAGCTGACACATAAAGTCAAGCGGTGAACTCAATCGGAAGTCGGTACTGAACTCATTCAAACGGGTTAAAATGGGTTAAGGGGGGTATTAAGGGGGTATAGGGGTCGGTAGGACCCAAGAGAGAAAGGAAAAGGATATAAAGTATTTGAAAATGCATAAATACAAACTGAAACTGAAGTAAATAAAATTCAATTTATGCCCTGTTAGGTTTTAGTTATACCAAATTAATTGCATTTATTTGCAGTGTTCTTCCCATAGAATACCTTTCATAAATTGGTATTTAATTTGCTTCTTTTGTCAATATTCATGAATACAAATTAAGTGAGAAATGCGCTTTATATTAAAATACTAAAATAAGAACATTTTCACCTCTCTCTCTTTCTCTTAATTATACAATACAATTTACCTATTATTTAATATTTATTTATTTGTTATCGTAGTTTATGTTTGGATTCTTCTTTATTTATTTGATTTTTATTCGCTCTCTTGTTATTTTCAATGTGTGAAGTTTTCTTTTATTCTACTTAATCCTAATTTCATTTAATCTCGGCGGAATCTTAACATAAAATGCTAAATGCTTTACAAAATGCTAAAAGGGCTACACTATGCCATACATAGTACTCAGTTAATGCTTACATATTTTATATTTTTTTGATCAAAGTTACCTTTTCTTCACTGGGTTGCTAGCTACAGGTAAAATGTATAATATTATTCTGCAGAAAGGGTATACAAAATATCTCTCTCCCATGATCTCGATTAACAATTTACAACAGTAACCATTACTTTGCAATTTGCAAGCCGTCCTTAACTCAAAGCCCACGATTAAACCGAGGCGATTGGAAATCAAGACTTAATTTGGCGCAAATGCAACCAAATTCATTTCAGCTATCGCGATGAGATGTATTTGGGCCTGATACTTGGCCTGTTGTTGTTATGCTAATTAAGACGGAAAACTAATTTCGCCTAATTAATGATGAGCGATTAAAATGGATTGTCAAGCAGCCCCATTCCCGCCGTCCCCGCCCAGTTAGAGATTAGGCAGTCCGGGCTTAACAACTTCAGCTGCGAACTGTCTAATTGCTGGCCCCAAGAAAGTGCAAAGTGCAGCCCGGAGATTTCAGTCCAAGGTGTCACATATCAAAACCAACCAAACGACCAACAGGCAGACAGACAGACACTCTGGCAAAGCAAACAAATTGAAAAGCAGACAGACTGGCAGACAGTCGCTTGGAGAGTGCACAGAAAATAATTATAATTAATTGTACAATCTTAAAATAAATTGTAATAAATTAAATAGCTAGAAAGAAATACTTTTACATCCCTACAAATTTCTATAAATTGTATATTTGTGTATCTGCAATTTATAAATTTTTTAGTTCGTTTGCTTTTTAATTTTTCTCAGCGTGTTAGTTGAAAAGTCTGACTGAGGGAGGGAAAAGAGACAACGAAATTGACTTTGAGTGTTTACGAAATGCGCCGTGTTGGGCCCCAGCTTTTGGGAAAATAAAAGGGGAAACGGAAACAGTTGAGGAGGGAGAAGGGGATGGGGCCACTTTGAAATCAATTTTGCGAAATTTATTACATTTAAACATTTAGCGCCAACGTGAGTACCACTGAGAAAATAAGCCGAGACTGTGAAATACACTAACGAAAAGGAATCTTTATATTAATAACTAAAGATAACAATTATATATACATTTTTTTTGTTTTAAATAATTTTTTATACATTTATTTTAATTTTTAAAACGAAAAATTACCGTTAAATAATATTTAAAGCTTCCTTGTTAAAAACTACCTTGGGTCTCAGTTTTCTTCTCGAAATTATTTTATTCAAAATACAATAAAATTATTATAATATTCATTTTTTATTTGTCAATCAATTACAACATTTTTAAATTTTAATTTATTTATTATAAATACATATTTTGACCATATTTGTTCTTATCCATAATTAATTTCAAGCAACTTCTTACCAAAACTGATATTCCCTCTACCAAAAAGTGAAATTCATTCGCTATAAGCCATTCCACCGATCACAAAGCGTCGTAGCCCATCGCTTGACTCTTTAACTCGGCATTAAATTACGAGAGCGCCCAGTCAGGTTTAGGCCGCGTTTAATCGGAGAGTTTAAGTCGTGTTTGATGGGAGAGATTAAATGGAGTTTGATCAGAGAGTGAGAGGGGATGCAATGATGTGTGCCGGCGATAATTTTCGGATTTTGTTTGCACGCGGCGGCGGCCTATTGCGTGGCGGCTGCCCAACATTCAACATTATTTAGTTTTTATTTTCGCACATTTTGCATAAATTAAAGTCCCAGTTGGTAGGTGCTTTGGCCCGTGGGCCTTCGAGCCGGGTTCAGTTACCAATTTCGTGTGCAGCCGTTCGGTTTGGATGCGGCATGGCGTGGCTACCCCAGTGATTGAGCAAACAGCGATCGAATGGAAATAAAGTCGCCATCAAACGCAAATCCCAGATATACAAAAATATGCGTGCAAACTTGAGTGGATCGTTGTCGTCGTCGGTGGTGCAGCTGATGGTACTGATTGTGGTGCTATCCGCACCACCGGCCAGTGAAAGCGCCAAGCTCCCGGCCCGACAGTATCCCGCTGGAGTGGATTTCTTCGAGCATGAGTTCACCAGCCTGGCGGCAGATGAATACGATCCCTATGGCCCGGACATTGGGGACGACGATCTGGGCATCGACGATCCGGAGACAATGCCGCGCCTATTCCAGGGAGACATCGCCATTGATCCCTACACCTACATCACCCTGCGGCTGGGAGTGAATCCCATGCGACACCCCAAACGCCTCTGGCCCAACGGCACCATTCCCTTCGAGATCAGCCCGCGGTATGCGAATCAGGAGAGACAGGCCATAGTGCAGGCCGTGAAGACATTCAACTCGCTGACCTGCGTGCGTTTTGTGCCATACGATGGAGAGGTGGAGGATTACCTGCTGATTGAGCCACCCGAGGAAGGACCCCAAGGCTGTTGGTCCTACGTGGGCCGCAGGGGTGGAGAGCAAGTTGTGTCTCTGCAGAGACCCGATCAGAACAGTGCCCATTGCTTCAGCAGCGAGGGGAGGATAATGCACGAACTGATGCACGCCATTGGCATATATCACGAACAATCTCGGGCAGATCGGGACAACTTTGTAAAAATACACTGGGACAATATCGTCCCCCGGTTCCGAAAGAATTTCAAGCTGGTCTCGAAGAAAAAGGGGAAGTACGCCTTCGACTACGATTACAACTCCGTGATGCACTACGGCGAATTTTACTTCAGCAAGCGCAAGGGGGAGAAGCCCACCATGACCCCCCTGCAACCCGGTGTCCGGATCGGCCAGCGAAAGACCCTCAGCAAAATCGATTGTCTAAAGATCAACGAGCTATACGGATGCTTACAGGGTCGGAGAGCCAAAATGTACCGCAGCTTTTGTCACCTACTGGGGCTTTAACGACCTTTCTATAGGGATGTTTTATAAATCACATTGATTTGTTATTTAATAAATTAACTTGTAGACTTTGATTAAAACAAAAAATATTTTGTGTTTTTTTTTAACTGTGTCTAGCAATTAAAACATTTTGAAACACACCTAGAGATCGCTTAATAGTAATTACTATTATTATTATTATTATTTTGATATTTTTTATTGACAAAGCCAGGGCCACGGCTCATATTAAAACAAGTCGGAGAGCTACAGTCGAGTGGGATCGACTGTGAGATACCCGGTACCCAAAGTATTGTTGGTGAAATTAAATAGCAACATGGAAAAAAGATAATGTTGGCAAAGGAAGGCAAATGTTGTTAGGAACATGTTGAAGAACACCCAAAAAACACAAATGTTGCTAGGGACTTGTTGAGCAACACCCAGAAAAGGAAAATATAGCTAAGAACATGTTGAGCAACGCGCCTTGTTGTGCCAACTGAAGAAGAAGAAGCATACACATAAACTTTATTATTTAATATTTTCAGAAGACGTCCGCAAATTACAACATATTTATTTTATCAATTTACTTCAAGCCGTTTTATATGCTTTTCAGGCGTCTCGTCCTTCCCATTGAAATGACATTATACCTATCCCTTGAAAAGGGAGACTTTTAGATTAGAGTTTAGGCCAAAAACGGCACTTACAGTAAATAAGTTTTAGTTATTGTTTAAATATTGCGCCAAATTTGTTGGTCGGCTGGGCACACTTAAATCCCTCATGAACGCTCACTACATTGGGGTTGCCAGACTTCCCTTCGTACATAGATGGCGCCAGCTCCCTCTGGCGGCTGCCGGTATTTTTCGCATTTGCGTTTTATATATACTGATTTGGTATTTAATTGTATTTCTTTTTGGTCACTGTTGGTATTTTCCTTACAATCTATTGGGTTCAGTGTTGCCCAATCTTCAGGTCAAAAAAAGCTAATCTTGGCTTTGAATAAAGCCAGAAATAGCATGAAGACTTGAATGGTAGCTAAAAAAGGGAAAAGAGTTTGTGCGAGGTGACTACAATATCATATATGTCTGTATTCGTAGAATTAAAAATCAGCTAGCGATTGTCCGATCGTAAAAATTATTCAATAGGTATCGTTTTAGTAAAGGTGGCGCATACTTGGACTTTTGAAAAATAAACTGGTTATGGGGAAATGTGGGTATAAGTGCAAAGGAACAGTTATTTTAACAGTTAATTGTCAAAACATTTGGTATCAGAAATTTGTTGAGTTCAGGTATTTTTGTTTGATAAATTATAAAAAGTCCAGAGAGAAAATAGCTGAAGATTTAAAAAATGTCCTGTCAACAGTAACTAGAAAGCTAAGATAACGCTAAGGAATATAAAAAAATATTATTATATAACTTCGGAATTTTTTTTGTGAGAAATTGTATTTTGATAAAATATTGTGCTCTTCTAGTGGAAAAATAGCTAAATTGTCAACACTGAGTGCGTTGATTATATTTTGTTAATTTAAGTGTGACCAGTTTCCGTAGATTAGAAAATCCGCATTTTCCCGCCGAATTTTGAGATTTTAAAACGAACTCCGAGACGAGCACACTGCTCCGAAACTGCGGTCACTCTGATTTTTTCTGGACGAGGTTAGGTAAGACGCGCGGATGTTGCTGCTTTTTTCGATTAACATAACCGAAAAGTGTACTTAGTTTAGTCTTTAAAGTAGTGAAACTATGCTAAAACTAGTGCAATACATATCCCGCCGGGCGGGCGGGAACCTATCGGCGCCGGCCGCATGCAGCTGGCGCAACTCGCTATTGATTTCCCAGAGTTCCGAGAAATGTATAACGCAACGTCGCCATTTTCTTTTCTCCACAACCAACAGCGGTACTTTCGCTTCTTCGCTCTGCTACGAACACCGACAACAGTTCCACGGGAGTCGCAAGAATCGGGAGATATATCATCCGACGCTACTACTTTGCAGTAACAGTAATTCCCAATCGCAGCGGGCGTTTCGATCTAACTCGAAACTAGACGAAAACTCTACAGATTCTTTCCCGAAAGCAGAGCAGCGGACGAGAAGGAAATCGCTTTTTACCGACCCAGACGAGAGTAAAGAGGAAATCAAAATTGAAGGAATAATGTGAGTAACAACATCTGTTAAAATTGCTTATGAAACTAGTTTGGTTAATTTCCCAAGTCGCCATTTTATTGCTGTCGTGTTTTTTTTTTTCTCTACACCTACGAATGAGAGGTGATGAGTAATTAGTGTAAGCAAAGCAAAGAGCTGTCGGAGAGGGGGGCGGAAAAACACATGGTCTGCTAAATTTTGACAGTTACTCGTGCCTCTATCTTTCTATACTCCTTTTTTGTGTATATCCCCCACATCCGCAAGGGAAATGGGGGGGAAAAAGCAACAAGAACGACAGCACACGTCATAAAAAGAATTTGCTTGATTTGTGAAACGTGTCTTTGCTTCGTTTGCTTTTTTATAGCGTTTTAATTTGTCTGTATGCCCCAAACACGAACACGCTCACACACACACACATCTGCATATACATCGGCAAATTTGTGCGCTTGTGTGTGTGTGTATATGCCTGTTGACGGCGGCATTTTTCGCGTGCTTGTATAACAGTCTGTCGTATAACAGTCTGCGGCTGTCACTGACTCGCGCCATCCCGCTCTCTCGGCCTGGCTGCCCATGCCGCTGTCTCGTGTTGTTCGGCTCACACGAGGTCTTATCGAAATATCGCGATGTTTCCATTGTATGCTAAAAACCTGAAACTAAACTTGAATTATTATGGTCTGTCCAGACAGATCCAAAAGGTTATCTTAAGTAACTAAAGGCATACATACTTGCACGAGAGAATGCTTTATTTATTTTTGTTTTTATTTTTATTAATTTGTCATTAAATAATGCTAATGCTATACCATATGCGCTTGATATTTAATTATAAATTCTTTATAGTATTTCAAATGTCTCGTAACATTTTTTAAAATTAATTTTGTATTATAGTAGATATGCTATTTTATTTTATTATTTTTTCTTCGTGAACTATTCCATCTCATAAACGCCCCATTAGTTTAAAATGTCAAATGACGCCAATTGATTATGATGAGGCATTCCTTTCCCCCCGCTGGCGAGCCCGCGATTCGTCTTTTCGCATGTCAAAAAGCGACAGGTAGACACACAGCCAGTCAAAGGGGCTCCCTTGGATTTCCCCGAAAAAAAACTATCTTTCTCCTGCGCCCCCCTCAGGTGCTTGCCCCGCTCGAGAAACTAGGGACAAGACATTTGGCTGTCTCATAAATGTTCAGAGCGTTCCGTTTCCGCTTCGCTAGTTGGGCACAAAAGCTAGCGTGCCGCTGGGTCCTACAAATAAACATTACGGAGAGAGGAATGGGGCTTTCAAATTGACAGAGCAGGTAGACAAGCACGAAGGGAGGGGGTGTGGGATCGAGGGTGCGATTTGCATACTACGCCCCAATCACCAGTGCTGCTACACTTGTAGGGGCCAGAAAGTAGCTAGAATTATACTTTAATTAGTACAGAGATATAGAAAGACAGGTTGGATCGGTTGGCGTGTATTTTGGGTACTTTTGAGTTGTGTTTAATGGTTCAAGAGGTTGATAAACATATAATATGGTATATTTTCATATTTTAACACTTTATAAGATGCCACTGTATGCTATTTTCTTTATTTTATTTGTGTCAAATTACAAGAGAAGTCAAATACCCTGATATAAGTATTTATTTTTGCATGTACAGCAAATTTATTGAGCACATTTTACACCCTGGCTAATTAGTTCCCTAGTTCCATCTAAAAATAGCCAAAAAACCAAACCCAACACCGCGCATTGATTAATGCCAGAGCAATAAACACTGCCTCGTACCCTGCGGCGGGGTTGTTTAGTTGAACAGTTTAGGGCAGGTAAATTGGGGTGGAAACAAACCGTTGGGAAGGGAGAATCAGAGGAAGAGTAGCAGTAGTAACCCTGCTCGTATTGCATGTTGTTGTCAATCAAATTTGCTTTACTGTTTGTATTATTCGAAATTTATTTAATTTCCCTAACACGCAATTAGTTTTATTTAAGTTTATTGCGGTTGTAGCACAACTCCATGTCAGCTGTTTAGCAGCGTCGACAGAAAGCAAAGAAAGAGTTACACCCTCGCAGGCGCAGAGAGCGCAGAGTTACCTTCCAAGCCAAAGCCAAAGCCAGCCAAGTCACAGTCACAGTTGAAATCTAAGTCCCAACTAGCAGACGTCTAAGCGCGGCGGCAGCATGCGAGCAAAGTAAGCCAAGTCACTCGTTTCTTTCTTTCGTTTCTTCCCCTTTCTTTTTCTGCCCAAAAAGAAATACTTAAGAAAAGAAAATGCAGCTGTCGAGGCCGTGCCGAAACACACAGAAAACTCAACTCTAGTTAAATACGGTTTAAATTGTTGAAGGTTGTTCTTTTGGCCCATAAACCAGAGACTAAAGACTATCTTGTTATTGGCCAAACTGATACCAAAAACAGAAGCACAATCCAACACAGTAAATCCCAGATGCAAGATAAGAATTGATTAAACAAAAGAACAATTGCAGGAAAAGACATTTAGGGGCATCAGAAAATATTGTGTTGCAATATTCACAGTTCTCAGATCACAGATGCTTTTATTAAATAAAGTAGCACAGTCTCTCTTGCATAATATGCCAGTTTCTATATAGAACAGACCCTCCTAGCTAACACCAATCTTTAAATGCAAGCTAATCGCAATATAGACACAAGACTTCTTTTTACAGCAAAAAGTTAACCCAGTTTTCAACAAGCTTAGCTTAGCTTATTTATAAATACAATACAGATACAAGAAGTATCTTTTTGTATACAGATTCACAGGTTGTTCGTAACAAGAGACTTATTCCTTTCATGCTAAATTATGTTTATAGTAGAAAGCTTATCTTGGACAGAGTTTAGTGAGACACAAGTACAATTAACAGGCCTTCAAACAACCCAAAGTTCGCTTTCTTATGTAGATAACAAACCCTGAAAGAAACCAAGCTGCAAGACACAATCACAAGAATATCAAATTTCTTTTCTTGAGCGTTCCTTTCACGAAATAATTTAAAAACCTACAAACAAAACTAACGTACCTCTCTTCTTATGTTTTCCAGGGCACCTCACGATCGCGACTTTGGTCAAAATTCGCGTGGCGGTCGCGGAGATCGCGGCGGCGATGACCGACGCGGTGGCGGCAGCGGCGGAGGCGGCAATCGCTTCGGTGGCGGCGGCGGCGGCGGCGACTACCATGGCGTTCGCAACGGTCGCATTGAGAAGCGTCGTGATGACCGCGGCGGCGGCGGTGGCGGCAATCGTTTTGGGGGCGGCGGCGGTGGAGGATTCGGTGGCGATCGTCGTGGAGGCGGCGGCAGCCAGGATCTACCCATGCGTCCGGTGGACTTTTCCAACCTGGCTCCATTCAAGAAGAACTTCTACCAGGAGCACCCCAGTGTGGCGGCCCGTTCGCCCTACGAGGTGCAGCGGTATCGCGATGAGCACGAGATCACCGTGCGTGGACAGGCACAGAACCCGATTCAGGACTTCTCCGAGGTCTATCTGCCCGACTACGTAATGAAGGAGATCCGCCGGCAGGGCTACAAGGAGCCCACCCCCATCCAGGCGCAGGGCTGGCCCATTGCCATGAGTGGCTCGAACTTTGTGGGCATTGCCAAGACGGGATCTGGCAAGACGCTCGGCTACATCCTGCCGGCCATCGTTCACATCAACAACCAGCAGCCGCTGCAGCGGGGCGACGGC
Source organism: Drosophila tani (assembly GCA_008042535.1). Classification (NCBI taxonomy): domain Eukaryota; kingdom Metazoa; phylum Arthropoda; class Insecta; order Diptera; family Drosophilidae; genus Drosophila; species Drosophila tani. The sequence goes on along the minus strand of VNJO01005692.1, from coordinate 82,385 downwards.
CCCATCGCTCTGGTGCTGGCCCCCACTCGGGAGCTGGCCCAGCAGATCCAGCAGGTGGCCACCGAATTCGGTTCGTCGTCGTATGTGCGCAACACATGCGTCTTTGGCGGCGCCCCGAAGGGCGGTCAAATGCGGGATTTGCAGCGCGGCTGTGAAATCGTTATTGCCACGCCCGGACGACTCATTGATTTCCTCTCTGCTGGATCTACGAACCTGAAGCGTTGCACCTACCTGGTCCTGGACGAGGCGGATCGCATGCTGGACATGGGCTTTGAGCCCCAGATCAGGAAGATTGTCTCACAGATCCGGCCCGACCGTCAGACGCTCATGTGGAGCGCCACCTGGCCCAAGGAGGTCAAGCAGCTGGCCGAGGACTTTTTGGGCAACTACATACAGATCAACATTGGATCGTTGGAGCTGTCGGCGAACCACAACATCCGCCAGGTGGTGGAGGTGTGCGACGAGTTTAGCAAGGAGGAGAAGTAAGTTAATTTGATACTTTATTTATTCATTATATTTATATATATCTTTCTTATTAACACAGACTAAAGAGCCTGCTGTCGGACATCTATGACACCAGCGAGAACCCCGGCAAGATCATCATTTTCGTGGAGACCAAGCGGCGCGTGGACAATCTCGTACGCTTCATCCGCAGCTTTGGCGTGCGTTGTGGCGCGATCCATGGCGATAAGTCGCAGTCGGAGCGTGACTTTGTCCTCCGCGAATTCCGCTCGGGCAAGTCCAACATTCTGGTGGCCACCGATGTGGCGGCCCGTGGACTCGGTAAGTTTCTCTGCCAGAATGGGAGTGTAGTTTACGTAGAGGGAATGCCGCCTGGGAGGGGTTTGCTGCTGCTAGTTAGCGTTAAGGTTACACACATCCCGGGGCTTACATCCAACATAAACCCAAGCATATTATACAGAGAACACGCCACCTAACCGATCACGATCACCCATTACCCATCAGCCATCACAACACACACCCCATCACAAGGCGAGATCCATTCAAGACCCCCCCAAATCCACAAATCCCACCTAACTGCACCCAGAGAGACTTGTATGCTCTCCTCTTCTCAACCCCAAAGACATTTGTAGCGAGCGCGCCAATTCAGAAACAGTTGTTCCCTCTTCCTCCTTTTTTTTTGTTCGTTTGTTCCCTCTAGAGCTGGAAAATTATCGATATTTACGTACATCGATGTTTCGATGTTTTTAAGAAAAAAAACATCGATGTATCGATACATCGCCGATGTTTTTTCCAGCTCTACTAGAGCTGGAAAATCATCGATATTTACGTACATCGATGTTTCGATGTTTTTAAGAAAAAATATCGATGTATCGATACATCGCCGATGTTTTTTCCAGCTCTACTTCTCTCCTTATAGACGTAAGCCGAAATGCCAAAAATGGAATAATCAACTTGAACTTTTACCCCCCCCACCCCCTGACCTGACCCACCCCAACCCCACCTGCAAAACCCGGCCCAACCCTTGCAAAAAAAAATTATAACAAAAAATGTATCTTACATACATTTTGTGCGTGTGTGTGCAACAACAACAACTTTTGTCTTTGTGCGTGTCTCTCTCTCTGCCTCTTTCTCTCTCTCTCCCCTCTCTCTCTCTCTCTCTCTTTCTTGTTTCTTTCTCGTTTACAGAGGCCGTCTTTGGTAGTATGATGGGGAGGATAATGAATGAGCGGCGACCATTGCGAACCCTCGTGACTTGAGCGACTTTTGCCAACCAAAAAAACATCATCATCAGCAATAATGATTGATTGATTGATTGATATGTATATATATATATGTGGATGTATATATGCAGTTTTGTGCAAAAGGACCGATGAAAGTTGAGTTTCGCCGCGCGAGACACGAATATATCGAATATCCCCAACATCATGCATCATATGTGGCCTCTGCAGTCCCCGATTTTTGTGTTGAGATGAGAAAGATGTGATCTGATCTGATCTGATATGATCCCACCACCACCACCGACAAAAACCACTCTCAACCAAAGATCCAAAAGAACCAAAAGAACAACAACAACTGATCGGAGCCCCATCAGAGAGCCAAGCTTTTATTCACACAGCAGTGGCGACAGTGGAAGAGACAACGACGCGGCGTGCTACAAGGAACACTAAGAGTCCAGGCAGCAGTCCCTCTTCTCACTCGAAAAGCACAAGTACGATTGGACCATGCACCTGCAACAACCTGAACAACCAAAAAGAGCAGCAAAAGCAACAAAAGCACATTGACTTGAAAGCGCAACCCAACACGCACACAATACACACGCCTCCACACACTCCAAGACAGTCACCAGACATATGCGCGCTTGCCCGGAGGATGCTCATCAGCGGGATATGATGTATGTGTGTGCTTTTGATGATTATAAGGATCAGATCAAATCAAGCGGAGAAGATGATGCTGCTGATGCTGCTAATGCTGCTGCTGGGTGCGTCGTCCGTCCTCCTGCTTTCTCCACCAACCCACTGCCTGCCTTGCCACAGCCGCCGCATCAAAAATGTCGTAATGAAACAGAACCCACTGCTCCTGGACGAAAAGGCGGCCCGCTTGTTGTTGTTATCATAATAATAATCCCTTTCGAGTACACACTGTATACTGTGGTGTGTACTGTACTGGTCGTGTCTCCTCTCGGTGGTCATCCAAATATGGTCCAAATGAGAAGAGAGCTTATAGTCAGAGGCGCACGCGGCTCAATGCAACAAACTCTCCGCTTCGCCGTGCGATCGAGATGATCGCCCGCCGCCCCCTATATATCCTTAGGCGAGAGTTTGGACCACGAGCTGCGCGGCGCCAATCAGAGATTTTGATTGAGAGAAAAATTGAGTGAAACAATTTTATAGCACCAAGAAGGTAACGTACATTTTGAAACATTTTCTTTTTTCTCTCTAAACAAAAAACAAAACAAAACAAAAACAAAAACTAAAATAAAAAATAGCAACCAAAACCCCATAGACTCTATAGTATGCTAAAGTAAAAAAAACCAAAAAAAAAGACAAGTGTGTTCAAAGTGTTCAAAACATCTCTCGGAAAAACGCTAAAAATTGTTGCAAGCGAGCGCGCAGAGCGTGAAAAAATCATTTGGCAATTTGAAAATATTTAATCTATATACTTTATAATTCCCCCAAAAATAATTAGTAAGTTGTCCCAAAGAGAACTTGTGACTAATCTGAGTGCCTTTTGTTTTAACCCGGGACCTTTCTGCAGATGTGGACGGCATCAAGTATGTCATCAACTTTGACTACCCGCAAAACAGCGAGGACTATATTCATCGCATTGGACGCACAGGTCGTTCGAATACCAAGGGCACATCCTTCGCCTTCTTCACCAAGAACAATGCCAAGCAGGCCAAGGCGCTGGTCGATGTGCTCAGAGAGGCTAATCAGGTGAGCATTTAAATTTAAATTTAAATTTAAATTAAATTAGCCACTAATGATCTTTAATTTTGTTAAAGTAGTTTCTCACAAGATTCTTTATTATTTCTTAGATTTTGTTTCGGAAGTTTCAATTTCAATGTGCTTAGTTTTGTCCAATTGTTATTTGTAGTGTGACCGTCGTCACTTTTGTACTTAATCTTAAATACTAAATCTCGACGGAATCCTAAATACTAAAATACTAAATACTAAATGCTTTACAAAATGCTAACAGGGCTACACTATGCCATACTCGTAATACTCAGTTCTAGTTAATGCTTACATATGTAGTTCTCACTTAATGCTTACAATTTCTTCTTTAATAGGAAATCAATCCTGCCCTGGAGAATCTTGCCCGCAACTCGCGCTACGACGGCGGCGGCGGACGCTCCCGTTATGGCGGTGGCGGCGGCGGCGGTGGCCGTTTCGGCGGCGGCGGCTTCAAGAAGGGCAGCCTGAGCAACGGTCGCGGCTTTGGAGGCGGCGGCGGCGGCGGCGGCGGTGGCGAGGGCAGACACTCGCGCTTCGACTAGATCGTCGATCGAGCAGTAATAGAAGCTAAAGGAACAGGAGATTTCAGTAGCTAAACTAAACCGCGCCTAGGCCCTAAGTTAATCTAAGTTAATAGCCTAAGTTTAAGTTTTCGTACTACTCTTTCACCCGGAACCGCTGACTTCAGACTAAAGCCCCAAACTGGAACGGGGGAAAACACAACACAACAAAAACAAAGCTATCCTGAACATAGCAATTTTATGTTTAACTGATTTTGTGAATTTCCAAGTTATTTGACGCTTGCCCCCCCCCCCCCCCCCCCCCCCCCGGCGGCAATCTTTCCAATTGAAAAACAACAAAAACATCAAACACAAAAACACTCTTTACTTAAACGCAAAACAAAACCATAATTTCAAATATGATGTGATAATTTTCTTAATTTAATGCAACGTATCACTAAAAACTAAAAACAAATGAAACGAGAACGTAGCGCGAGGAGGATAGGATAGGAGAAGGAAGTAAGGATCATTCCCGTCTGTCCCGTCTTTTGATGACAATGAACAAAGGCTGACTGACGAGCGACCTTTGTCTGATGAATAAATTCTTCATTTTTACTTTTGGAAATTAACTTTTTGAAAACCTTTTATGGCTAAACACTAATGAAAAGAAGAATGTGTGTAAGGAATGTGCAAAACAAAAACAGGAAACACATTAACCACTGACACGACAAAATACAAAGAAAATCTGTATGTACAGGGAGAGCATTATTTCGCTCTTTCAATTTAATTTTTCGGAAAAAATACAAATAAAAATAAATGTGTGTGTGTAAGACCTACTACAACCAAAACCAACCACAATGCTGCAGTTTTGTGTATTTAATTGAATTTTAAGCTGGTCTCTGCGGACAAAGGAATTCCATTTTGGCCATAAAAGTTTAAGGGTGCAAAATAAGATAATCGCGATGGCCGAAATATTTTTGCGAGCATCATTATGGTCGGGGTTTTGGCCTCAAAGAGAGCGACAAACAACTGCTTCAAGTTGGCCAACTTGACTGTTTTATAGCTATTTGGGATATGGGAGTTTATTTATTAAAGATGATAGTAAAGTTTACTTAACTAATAAATAAAGTAGGGGGGTTGTAGTGCTAGCTACGAGACCTTTGACTACGATATGGGAGTTACAGGAAGTTAAAGCTCTATTGGATTGAAGGACTGACTTAGCTAATTTCTATCGCCCGTTGAGGCTGGTAAGTAAGTATTTCTAATTCCATTCTAGTTAGTAAATAAATAGCCACATTAAAGGCAAGTCCAAATCTACCATCTAAAAAATATTTTAAAGCTGTATCACTTATCTGTAATTATAGTTAAATAGCTAAAAAAGAAGCAGGGCCCTGCAATCGATAGTTGGGCAGCACTGAAGAAAAGTACTCGTAAGTACAGACCGTCCACAGTTTGCCGTGTCCCGTGTCTTCTGACACCACATTTAGACGCAATGAAGCCAATTCCCTTTCGACTCTTGGCCTGCTCCGTGCCAGCCAGCCTTATCCCCACGACTCGACTCGACTCCTTTCATGGCTCACTTCTTATGACAAGTTAGTTTGGTTCTTGGCGCCCATCCCTCTCGCCACTTGCCCCATTTCGAGGATGGCCAGAGTGCTCGGGGACTGGCTTCCATGGCGATTCTTGGGGCCCGATAATGACGCTTCTGGGGACGTGAATGTGGTCGGATTGGTGGCCCTGCGATTCGGTGGTGGCTGATGGGACATCGCGTTCCTGTGGTTGCGGTGTAGCCGAGAAGGAAGTCATTTGTTAAATTGCTTAAATTGGGCAATGCGTTTAGTGGGCGGCGCCAGGGAGAGGAAGAGTCTGTCGCTTTGATTGGGCGTTATGTAAAACCGAAGAAACTCGAAGGAAAATTGTTATCAAGTGTTCTAAGGCAAAAGTTGGTCCTGTTGAGTCCTCGCTTTAAAATAAGTATATATATTTCATAATTTGGTGACTTTAGAGTGCTAACTTACTGACTTTAAGCTCAGCGAGAAGGACCCTAGGTCCTAGAACTTTTACATTATCTACAGGTGGTAATACCCAGAAACTCTGATTGAGCTGCCGTTAAGGATATCGGACTAACCCCAAAAGTATATTCCTAATTTCTTGTTATAATTTAAGGCTAGGACTAATCCCTTTCTACCACGCCCTACGATGATGGCCCCGAGTGAGGCATTAAGCAGCCACAGAACATTTACTCCACGCACTCATCGCATTCGCAACTGCCGGCAAATTGCCTCCAGTTCGTATCCGTACACCTCGCTGCATCCACTTCCACTTCAGCCCCTCCATTGCCAATGCCATTGCCGTTTCCATTTCCATCTCCATGCGCCGCCATACGCCACATTCCACACACTCCACATTAGGGGCGCAGAGTTTAGGGGTTCTAGCTTATTTCATTCTTATCCACTAGCATACACTTGAAGTAACATTTTTTATTTAATTTGCAAAAAAATATGAATTTTTATTTAAGGCTTAAAGAGCCTTAATCTCTGGGGATAACAAGGGGGCTTACAGAATCATTTGACAGATAGCGTTCCTTGTCGGAAGTCTTCATTCAAATTTGGTGCCCATCTATGGTTGAGGTAATAAATTTATCAGATAATCTACTATTTATTAAAAATACTTAATGGTTGAACTATTTAAATATAATAAATAAAAATTTATTTAATAGAATAGTCATTCTTGGTCATCTTATAGAAGATAACTGGGTTTCTTACAATACTTCTCCCTGTGTTCTTTGGCAACCCAAATTCCGAGGAGCAGCTCGAGCAAGGCCACTTAACCGAGAGCCAAGCAGGTCACTTACTCCGCTGTGCGCGCACTCGGATTACAAAGGGGATGCCACCAGCATAAATTCATTAAATTTGCCTAATTTCGTTTTGCCAGACGCACAGGCACAGACCCAGGCAGAGGAACACACACATGGATCCCCGACAATTGTCGGCGAGAGAGAGCAAGGCGAGACGAGAGCCCGGGAAATGGATGAGGGTCGGGAAAAGAGCCAGGACAACCAGTTGAAATTCATTGATTGTATTTACAACACCCGCGACACCACCCACCCCCCGCATCCTGGACCCATACACACACATGCACGTTGCTTTTGGTAATTTGACGCGTTATCACTTGTGTTGAGTTTGTTATCATTAAACTGGCGGCGCCGGCTGATGTACTTAGGCCAAATCAAAACTCAAGCCCGAGACACTGGAGCGTCGCTCCTCTGGCTCCGGGCCCTGAGCTCAAGTTCATAAAATCCGCGCCCGCGCCCGCTACCACGCCCTTTTAGCCGCCCGCACGCACATTAAGCACGCCTTAACTAACAGCCAGGCTGGGTCGCTTGTTTTTGACAACTTGGGCATAATAAGACATTAACTTCATGCACATCAAATACTTTATTTATGGTCGTCTGGGGTGAGTGGGTGCACTGCAAAAAAAAGGATTTAGTGGCCCTATAACTTGGATTAATAATATTTAAAGTGAGTAATACTCTTTTGAGTTTAGAAAACCTTTTGATATATTTTTAAAAATTATTACAAGTATTAATTAAGACTCAAGGATGGTCCAACACATTTTTCTTAAAATTCAAGCTTTATAGAGCAAAGTTTGGGTGAAACTTATATTTGAAAATCCTTTAAAAATTCTTATAAATATTTTTAGTATTTCTTAAACATTTTAGAGCTCCTTTTCTTCCAGCGTATTCATGTGAGTGTATGCGTGTGCTTTGGGTCTGGCTTTCTTAGGCACTTCAAACGAAGGCGATTGCGACTGCGAGTGCCACGCCCATTTGAAGATCCAAGGAAGCCAAGGCAAAAGCGCCGTCTTGGATTTCCCCGGCATGCTCATAATTTCAGCTCTGTTCCCGCATTTCATCGAGCGCCATCTGGCCCCCGCTTCGCTACCACCGTCGCCATCCTCTTGCCAACGCTCGCTTGATTTTTAATTTCGGTTTTCCTCGCCCGCCCCGAAATACCCCGCCGGCCATACCCTGCAGTCGCCTTGCCCGCCAATTGGTTGCCGTGGCGTGGCCCACGGTGTCTGTTTATTTACCATAGCTGCCTGTTTGGCAAATTAAGTGCAATTGCTTGAATTTAATTTCATGCAAATAAAAGTTTTGATTAGACGCCTCACATACCACCGTTCCGTACCGTACCCCGCACTCCCCACCACACCGCACCGTGCCTTGTCCTCCCTCGCATCCACCGACACATGTTCGTAATTAGGCACTTGGGCTTACGTATGTGTGTGTACGGTCGCAGCCTACGTGCTGGCCCACGTGGCGTATGCGTAACATAAAACGAAGCGCCTGAAATTTCCCAAAAGTTATATGTATAAACGAATATGCGGGCAATATAAACTATACGAGTTGGGGCTGTAATAAAATATCTCAAACGCTCCCTGCACATGATTTAATTTTGTTGGATTTTTTTTAGGGGTAGACAGACACTCTAGGGGTCTGCAAAATGGATCAATTATTGTGAAAACATACAGCTGGGTATATTTTTACACCCGCTGTTATGAGTATATGAGTGCTGCTTGCACTTCTGACATTACTACTTTGTAGTAGTAATTATTTTATAATTTTCATTAATGATTATCAATTTCATATGCTGTTTTATATTTAATTGATTTTATTTAGGTTTCAGCGAGGGATTTATGCATGTTTTTGTAAGGGATACAATTAGACTAATATCCGTTATTAATTGAAAACATAATGTACCTAAAACTATTCATAATTTATGATTTAAATAAAATACAATCAATATTTTCAAACTCAAGTAACGGCATTTTGGGAGATCATTATATTTACTTGATAATTTTTCCCTCGGGAAGCGATCTGTGTGCGTGTCATCCATATTAAAGTAATTAATAAACTTTAACCCCTACCTCCTCATATGTCAAATTAAATTTGCCGCTCCGCAGACCAGAAACAGAATGGGACAGAGGGTGGCTCCCTAATAGAGAGGGTAAATTCATTCTATGCCATCTAGTTTTGGGCCAAACTTGCAGCAATTTGTGTCAAATTTCTGGCCGCCACTCTCGGCACGGAACATAATTCAATAAAGTGTGGGAGGGTGGATGGGCCACATGCTGTTCCCAGCTCAGAAAGGCTCCGGCTCCGGTTCTGGCTTTGGCTCCCTTGTCTATGGTGCGAGCCCGATGCCTGCATAATGATGTCGCAGCACATTACATATTATGTAAATATAAAATTCAATTGTTTAAGCATTTAGCAGGCTGCATAATTTATTAAAATGGCACACCTGACGCATGCCGGCTGCCGGCAGGAACAAAGGCTGAAGGCTGCTCTGGACTGCACAGAGAAAAAGGGGATTCCTGTAAATATAAAAGAAAAGGGCTGATTGTAAAATTATTACAGCGAGCTAGAAGGGTTTATAAGTAAAATAAATACTTTATTATTTATTATGTTTTACACTCTGCTTGGTAGGATAATATTTATTATTCATTGTTGCAAATTTTCCATTTCGTTCTTGTCCGATTTTCCTTAAATCTGAAAGTAATCTTCAATTCTCTGAGTGCATCTGAAAGGCTGTTGGGCGATGGGCGATGATGCTGCGTGATGGCTGCTGAAGCCTGTTCCCATCACGCTGACGTCTATTGGCTTTTGTTGTGTGTACACGGGGCGTATGTCGCTGCCTGACAGGAATATAAACAGGAGGCTGGGATCCTCCCGCTGCTGATTTTAAGGTGGGCTCAAGCTCACCCAGCATCCGAGCAGCACCAAGGAGCGAAAGGCGACTGCAAAAGCTGCATGCGGCGTTGAAATTGATTTTTAAACAGCCGGGGAGAGGGACAGGGACAGGGCCAGGACGCAGCGCAGCTCATGTCGTTAGCAAATCATAAAAGTGTGGCCGCTGCTGTTCCAGCCCCTGCTGCTCTCTCTCTCCTCTTAATAGTTGTTGTTTTGTCATCGCATAATGAGGAAAGTGCTGACGTTCCGCCAGTCCTTGCTTACGCCTCTGTCCTGCTCCTGCCGCAGCTTCTGTTCCGGTTCCCGCTGCCGAGGATGCGGATGCTGTGAAGTCGCCGGCTTCCAGTGGAGCTGCGGGGTGGCACTGCATCTGACATTAAGTAAGATGGATGGCGTTGACGTTGCGTGCAGCATTTAGCGCTGATCCCCTTTGAGTCAATATTGACGCCTTGGGGCAAATTCAATTTGACTCGCCGATGACTTTGGTCAACTTCATTTTCCGCCCTAAGTCTTAATGGGGCGCAGCCGATGGCTTGATGAACTGTGCTACTCTATAAGCACTCCAAAAAATTAATTAAAAAGGTTTAGATACATTTTAGAAATTTTATAAAGTTGTTTTTTGAAGATTAGCTTAGATTTTGTCGGGATATTTTGAAGATATTAACCATTTACGTTCGATATCCATTTTTATTAACACTTTAATTATTCTTATTTATTTATTTATTTTGTAATCAGCCCGGGAACAATAATGTATACATTATTTATTTATTTATTTTCCTTCCACTTTCTACAGAAGGGTAAAAGTTAACTCCCTTTTTTTATGACTGCACCAAACGGCACGCTAAACTTTCTGCTAAATTAGCGTTGCAAATATGTATCCCCTCCTGCCTGCCCTAATCCTGTTTTTGCCGTCCGTCTGGATTGTCGTTAGCCAACTGATTTTCCACATTAAAGTTGCAGTCAAGTGGTCTGTCCTTCAGCGCTCCCATTGTTGCTGGACGCGTGCTTTTATGCAAGATTTATTACTATTTAAATGACGCATAATGTGTCCTGGCTGATGTAGCTGCGCTGCTTCCTCCTTCGCCTCCTGCTGCTGCTGCTTCCTCAGCTCCTGGCAGACAGACACACACACACACACATACACAAAAACCTACACTCAGCCCTGTGTGTATGCAAACACCAAGCCACACTTCTTGACAACGTGTTCAAGTGGTCCTGTGTTCCTGCTCCTCCTTCACCCCACTTCACCCATACCCTACACCACCTCCACATCCCTTGCAATATTTTATTTACATTTTTCACTCGTCGTCTGCCTTGGCATATCCTGTTGTTGCTGTTACTTCTTTTGCTAATGCACTAAGGAAAAAATAAAAAAAATTGTTGTGGAATTTGTATGTTTGAAAAGAAGAAAATAACCCTTTGGCCTTTGTTTGTCTTTAAAGTACGTTAAGTACCTTTTTATTGAAAAAATATCTATAATGTTTAATACACAAATTATGCTTATATTAAATCACTTACAATTGGTCCCTTAAAATATTTGTATTTATTACAGTCTCTGCAAGAAGATGTCCTAGTAATTTACAAACATTTCTCCAAGTGCCTTGTTGATGCTTCTGGGTTGGCTGAATCCTTTCTGGTTGCCCTCCTGCTGTTTGCTTTTACTGCTCTTCTTGCCTTTACCATTCGCTCCCATCCCCCGCAGCTCGGCATTCGTTTTATTTGCATTTTTGTTTCATTTTCTAATGAGCTGTAATTTCTTCTTTTATTTGCAGGCGTTATGCGTGCGTACACAAACAATAAACGGCAACAACAACAGCAACGAAAAAAAAAGGGGAAACACTCACGCTGCGCTGGTGTGAGTGTGTTTCCGAGGTGTGAAAAACACTTCTAATATGCAAATGGCGTTCTTTTCGCGTCCCGTCTACCACTTGGCCTTAATGTCTGTCAGGGCTCACAAGCCTGAGCTCGTGTTGGGGCCAAGACCAAGTCGATGTAAACTGTAATTACGATTGTAATTGCATTCGATCAGCTGACAGACTGAAGAGAGCTGCTATTGGAGATCTGAATCAGATTTTGCTACTGCTAATTAACCCTTTGCACGTTGATTAATTATATAGCAAAGGGCTTTGTTTGCTTTCGAGAGCCAGCTTTATTGTAAGTATTGCTTACTAGCAAAATGAGAAACTTAATAAGCAGAAAGCCGTACTTTTCCCATTTTAATAGCTCTTTTCAAAAGGTATTTAATTTTTTTGTAGGAAATTATTTTCTTACTAAAGATTTAATCAAGCACAAGGCCTGAATATTTTGCCAAATCTTCTCAGACTTGCTATTTATGCCACGAAATATGCTACAAATTGAGAAGCTCTCAAGAATCCCTCAAATCTCTGCCTCCAAGGTCGACCATCTTGTATTATTTAATTTGTTTGATTCGCCCATCTTGTGGCCTTGCCGGGCTCTCTCCTTTGTTATCTAACACAAATTATCTGCATTGCAATTTGTTATGCAGAAATTCAATTTGCTTAACATTTCATTGGCAGCAACTTCTGGCGGTGCAGCCCTCGGGCGGTGGCTTTGGCGCTGGCGTTTTGCTTTGTGGTGCTCGAGATTCCGCCCGCTCCGGCCCAGAGCTCCCAGCTCAGAGAATGGCCTCCAGTTAGCGAGCTTGGAGCTACACTTGAAGAAATAACATTATGATTAATATTTAATAACCATGTTTTGTAAGGTTTTAGGGTATTTAATATCTTTAGAAATTCTAGGGCAGACTTTGAATTGTATTAAGAGAATTCCAAGGGGTTTGTCGAAATCTATAGCCTTACGGTTGGTTATTAAAAATAATTCAAGGTGATGTTAGGAGTAGGTTGATATTTTAAATATATAAATTAAGTCTTGTTTTACTTATGAGAAATTTATCCGATGATAACCTCGAGTTAGCTGGAATCTCTCAATAAATCCTAATCAGTGACTTTATTTCAAGAGTTTGGGATGGAATGATCATAACCTAAGACTTACTTGAGTATGACAAAGAAGAATATAATTATATAATATTTTTTTTCAGTGCCCTGGATGTGCTTGACTGGCTGTTGGCTGGTTGGCCTCGCCTCAGTTAGGCAGGCGCCCAGTCAGTCGACTCGGTCGACTACTCCATTAGCCTTTGGAGTGTAAAATTGTGCAAACAATTTCAATTATCCCCGAAGACGCGTTGCAGACTGCTTGTCTGGGTGCACAAAGGGAAAAAGTGACATATAAGCTCAGGATTATTTATACGCATTTACAATAAGATAAAAATATTGGCAATGAGTTCGAAATTAGGGAAATTATTAATAAATACATTTATAAAACCTAAGAATCTTAAGCTTAATAGTCACATAGATACCTTCAAGACTGACTTCAGAAGCTTTTTATATTTACATATTTCGTATGTTTTTGTTAGAAATCCTTATAGTTACAGATTTCTTTAGCATCCAGCCGGGAATTAAATTTGTAAAATGAATTAATTAATTTTGTAAAATCTAAATGCGCTTACCTAAACAAAGCTTGTAATAAGAATATGTCAGAATCTGTCAGAGAATAATGTAAAACTTGTTAAAAAAATAAGAGATAAAACTCTTTTAAAAACTCGAATATTAGACAAAAATATGATCCTCTTCATTCTTCTGAAGCTCTCGCTGGGTAAAATTATTTTATTATTTCCAGTGCTTGGGGGAGGCGAGGGCAGAGTAGCTGTAAAGCGAGATGACAGGGAGCAAAAGGAAATATGTACGTAATAATAAGGCCAGCGAAAACAAGCATTTTAATGGCCGCGGACACTGGCTCGTCTCTCTGCAACCCGCCGCGAAATTGGAGCAGCTAAAATTTAGCGTGGCAATTGACTTCAAGTCTGGGCTCTTGGACCTCGGACTCGGATTCCTCGCTGCCTCAGTCCGGTGCGGTCCTCGTTCTCGTCCTGTTCCGAATTTAATAAAGCAGCTAGCTGCGACTAGATTTGGACCTGAAGAGCGCCCAGCCCAGTGCCGGCCAAATTGGGCCAACCAACTTTGAGTGAACTTTAAGCAGGGCCACACACAAATTGCTAGCTTATGGCCAATGAATGCAAGACGTTGCATCGCTGCATCGGCTGCCAAAAGTACGGCACGGGATGTACAGGATGCGGCGCCAGAGTATGCGGGGGAAGTGAGGGAACAAAATAGTGAAGACGAAACGCAGAGCCGGAAATTGGCGGCCGCCGCCGCCGCCATTGGCTTTAAAGACTCGGATGACTCGGACTTCTCTGCTGGCCACTTTTTTTTTCTGCTCGAATGTATATAGAGTTTTTCGCCAGCTCTTGCCAGCTGGCGGGGTTTTCATTCAATCATCCATTTATTTTTTGACCATTTTCCAAGACAACTTGGTGGTCACGACGTTCCGCCGGAGTGAAAGGCAGGAGGAGTGCGCTAAGAAATTCTTTCAGCCGGAAGCGAAAAGATAACATTGTGTGTGTGAGAGTGTGTGTGTGCGAGCCAGTCTGACGCTTTGTATATAAATGCAAGTAATGCGGAAAATATGAAAAATGTTTGGCATGTAATAAAGGCAAGAGGAGGACGCAGGAGGCAGCAACAATACAGAAAACAACAACAACAGCATGGTGGGCGAAAGAAAAGCCCTCTACAAATATAGGAAAATATGCAGTGCAAATAATAAAAGACCATTACAAAGTGGCATGCGTTATAATTGAAAATAAATATGACAATGGAAAGTGTTTTCCCCGAAGAACGAAGAACGGCGCAGAAGGACGAATGCCCCCGAGGAGCCAAGTGTGAGCGGAGAAACAAATACTGACTGGGAAAAAATAGCCAAGTAACTAATTGATGACTGAGCTGATCTTAGTTTCCTTCTCTGCGCTTTAGATGAACTTTTCCGGGATTTTTTTTGGTCCGGTCATGCAGTAATCAACAGCTAGAGCTACTGATTTGGAACTACTTCAGGAGTGAATTCGATACGTTGAGTGATTAGTGTTGGGCAAGGTTTATACCAATGGATATTGGGGTACTGAGCAGTTTTGGCGAAAAATAACGGAGTTAGGAACTTAGAAAGAAAGTAATAAAACATTTTCACCAAGTTTATTATATGGTATCTAACTTACTGTGTATTTTTACACCTGACTATAGCACTTTGTCTTGTATTCTCAGGTAAGGATTATTGTGTTTATTTTTTGTAAATTTATTTTCAGAAAATCATTAGAGCAAGACTTAAATTTCTTGCTTCTAAACCCTTGGTTCAATAGCAAGCTAGACACATTTCCTGTTCAGGAATAAACTATTTGTCCCATTGTCAAAATAGGAGCTTTACATTCCCTTTCACATTTGATATCAGAAATGGCCCAATAATAGTTACATTTAATTCCCTTTGCTCTCTTTCCAGGATTTGTTTTGCATTGCTGTTACGAGGTGCCACAAGGCTGAATTGAAGCCCTATGAAACTTAATATTCCCCAAGTGGAAACGATCCTTATTAGACCAAACGGAATGCGAGTGGTCCCATTATCTAATTCCAATGGCACTCTTACAGGTGAGACCAGCAGGGCGGCTCAGCTTGCGCCCAGTGGGCCAATGGCCAAGGAAGGCGGCTCGAGTATAACCAATTAATTCCCTGCAGCTGTTGACGGATGGCCAACAATGTGCCGCTGCTTACCTAAGCCAACTTACATAACAAACAAATTATCCCCGAGACCGGGGACCAGGGACCCCCACATAATTATGAACCCCGAGCCGGGCAAAGCTTTCGATACAAAGAGTCTCTCTCTCTCACTCAGTCATCCAAACCCAAACGTCCAATTTCTGGCACATAATTTACCGGCGGAGGGAAAAGAAAGAAAAATCGCTTTTCAATTGGATTCGGGGATGAGGGTGTGTTTGAATTGCGATTGCGACTCCTATTGGGGCGAGCATCCAGAGGGGCATCCAGGGGGACTGGGCGCGGATGCTATATTTTCTTCGATCCAACCGTCAGAAGGCAACATCTGCGCTGTGTTTCGGAGGCGCAATGGCAAATGAAAATTCGAAAATTATTGCAGCAACAGAAGGAGCAGAAGGCCAGAGGCGCAGTCTTACACAGAGCGAAATAAAGCTCATCATTAATTTACTGGCTGTTCATAATAAATGGAATGATTTTTCTTTATCTGTTTCATATTTGTAGAATAATAATTTGATTAAAATAAATCATTTATAATGGTACTTTATGCCCAGAAACAAGCCAGGATATAGTCAAAGACAAGCAGCAGGCTTGGATGTTGGCATTAGTATGTCATTTATGATTTGTTTAGCATCCTGTAATATCCTTAAGTCTCATTATATTAAATTAACTATTAACTATTAAATTAACTATTAAAAATTTTTAAATTCAAGTCAAGCCAAGGACAACACCTTTAATTTCTCCCGGTGCAGTCACATTCACAGCATCATTGAAATGTTTTTGGCACTTTCGGCGTGAAGTTGCCGATGCCTTCTGCCATTATGATTATTATTATTATTGGCAGCACACCTCCTCCCCATCCCCATCCCCGCTCCCTTGCCGTAGCAACAATGCATGGATAAATTCAGGAGTAATTTTCCGAGTCGACAAACGACAAATTTCTTGCCTCGGCTCCTTCAACACTTTTCAAGAGGGGCGCCAGCGGTGGGCCATACGTTTTGGCCTCGACTGTTGTTGCTGCATTTGAAATTTATGACTTTTTGACTATTGGCAGCAGATTGCGGAGCAGCTTCATTATTTTGCCTGGCAAACTTTTGAATTTTAATTCGAAAATTATGCCCATTCAGCCATTTTAATGAACTGTGTGCAGCGCGCCCAATTTCAATGACCTTTTTACGATCTCGCTGGCGTATGAGTAACGTTGTTTGGGGCCCTAATTAACCCGTAAATAAATGAAACATTACCATGCTTGAATTCGGCCTTCATCGTGCTGGCGGCTTAATTGGGCAAAAACTAAATCACGGTCCTCAGCCGAAAGTCAAAACAGGGAAAATAAAACATTAGTGTTTGTCTGGGCACGCACTGGACGTGGAAGAACGGTCTCCCGACTCCCCCGGAGGCGTTAATTGTGTGCTCTGCAATGCGTGCTGTGATTTGCCAAAAACTTAAACAGTCGCCAAACAAGTTCAAGCAGTTAGAGCTGGATACTCTAGGAAATTAAATATAATATAAATTGTTTACAATTAAAAAATATGAAAAAAGAATTTATTTTAAGCAAAAAATATAGTGTAAAGCCTAAAGCTTAATGTTTTAATATTTTTAAATGAGACATCCCGTGTAAGAAACCATTAATTATTTTAATAGAAATATCTTAGCAGGTTATTACTTAAATTAAGAAACGGTTTTTGGTTTAATTTAATTTTTTTTGTATACCAGAGTATACTTTCATTTAATTCCAATAACAACACAGATTTCGCTTCAGAAGTACAAGTAAAATTCCCTAATTTTCCAAGAGTATTGTTCTCGACTTGCGACAATGTTGCTGCCATATTTTACAGCAGCAGCAAAAGCAGCAGCTACAGCTGCAGCAGCAACAGCGGCGAGGGGCGGAAAAAATCGAGTTAGTTGCCAACATTTATGCGCGTTTCCGGTTGCAATTGTCACGGGACACGACGACAACGTAGAGATTGTGGGGATTGCACGGACTGGACCGGACCGAACCGAACCGGAGCAGGGAGAACAACTCCAGGCGATGCAGGGCAGACTTTGGCCCCACATAAAATATCAGATTTTATGCATTTAGCCGGGCCAAGTGGGCGGAATGAGGCGCGAGTGCACACACAAACTTTTAATTTTATTTCGGTCTCTCTCCGCGCGCGCCTGAAATACGAAGCCAAAAGCTGAAGTCCTACTTGGGCCTGTCCATTTGGCATTTTATGGACTTTAGCCACCTACCCCAATTATATTGACCTGAAGGCAGTGCAATGTGAGGAGATATATATCGAAAGATCATCAGTCAAATAAGTTCCAGTGGTTTTTAAACTAAAATATAACCGAAATACACACCGATCATTTACAGCTTTAAGCTCCAGTTGCTTGGCAATTAATTTCTCGTCTAGAGGTGCATTAGGGCGAACCGAAGACGAGGTGCTGCAGCTGCTGCTGCCGCATTGTAAATGATGCCGCGAAATAATGCTGGCAGTAGCTTATCTTTTGGCCAGCACAAAGGCAAGTTGGCTGGCCAGCGCTTATCGCTGTGTGTTGGTCAAAACTTAATGCCCCGGCTCTGTGGCGATTAAATTGCAATACCAGACACGCCAAATCGTTGATACTCAATAACCAGAAACTGTTTGTTTGTTGTTCAAAAAGTGTAACATGGCCGCAAATGTGTTTTTCAATTATCACCGGGATTATGTTAATTTGCTCTTCTTTCCAGCGCTCGTTAGGGCTTTTTTTTTTTTGATATTCCACTCACTGGCAACCGCAACAAATCGGCGATTTATGTGCATTTAGTAAGTAGATTTTACAGATTTTACACATGTTATGGCATTAATTTATGGTTATGCGAGTGGATCAGTGTGGGATTTTGTGTTGGATGTAATGGTCAAGATAAGGGAGCTCGGTTCGATAGAGAAGACTTAATAATTGTGGGGCTTTAATTGGGTTTTAAAAGTGGAATGCTGATGGATTTATTTACTAAAAGTAAGCTTGAAGGGTTTATTATAAATAAAATTATGGGAGAGCATAACTTACCCATTTTAGATAAATTTTTTCTGGACAAGTTTATTGAGAATCCGTTTATTGAGAATCCGTTTGAGGTCAAACTTGGGTCAATACATATCACTTAATATAGAGCAGAACGGATTGCCAGCCGCAAGTTTCAGCCACTCTTTTTGTGGGGGCAGGCAACCAGTTAATATTAGTTTGATTCCACTTGTAATGAATCTTTTGAACTATTTCTTTATGCTGCACTCACAAAAGGAAACTTTGTCAGCGACACAGATTTCATTTCGGTCCATTCTGTTCCATTTGCTGGCATAGTTTCGCAGAATTCGGGTGCTAGTTTCGCACTTTCAGCTGGAGCAGCTCCCCACCCTCATCCTCATTACATTAGTGGGCATAAAAGAGACATTCCATTTGGACCGGCCAACATGAAAGTATCCAAGTTTAGGCAAATTAAATTACACACTTTACTCTCCGCACCAGACACCAAATCAAAGATGCGGCTGTGTGTTAACCATGGCCAAGTTACGGGCAATTCGGATTAGCAAAACACAAAATATCTTAAATTATTTTGCCAGTCCGGTCCCGGCCAGCCCAGCCCGGTCTTCGGTTCGAGTGAATTCGGAACTTTTGCTTTTGCCACACTTTGACACATTTTGCTGATTTCGTGACGCCCACGGGGCGCATTAGAAGTGGAATGGAATGGCATGGAAAGGCCGGACCGGGCATGTTGGGATTGTTTGATGCTTTTAGCTAAAGGGCCAATATTGATTTCGATCTTAATTAACTTTGGCACATTTGCAGCAGCCTCCAACTCCGCCCCCGAAGCAAAAACAAAAACAGACCGAAAAAAAGAAAGCAGGCAAAAAATAGCACCGGAGACGGTCGGACATTTCGCCCACAGAGGTTTATTTGTGCTTGTTTTCTTTTTGGGTTGCTCCTTTTGCTAATTTGTTTGTGTGCCCGTCTCCCTGGCACTCACTCCCACACCGCGAGAATTACCAATCGAGGTTAGACTTCCAAAGATCACTCTTAAAATCTTCTTAAGAAAGGAGTTCTAAAAAAGAAATATCTCACCCTCAATAGCAAGTTCTCAGCTTAACTCTTTTGAAAACGCAATGATCTCAGTTCGAAGGGCTTTCTCTCAGTGTGTGTTCCATCTGGATCCGACCTATTGGTCTCGCTTTCGCTCTGGGGTCCTGTGTGCGGAATATTCTAAAGCGAAGCTCAAATGGGTGTCAACCCTCGGCTCGGGGAAAGGAAAACAAAAAAAGTTGCCACTGTGGCCAGTCTGCTTTTGGTTTTACCTCAGTTGTATTGCACACACACAATGCTGGCTCTCTGTGACGGTGGGTCCCGAACTTTTGCCATTATCAGTGTTTGCCACCAGATTTCACCGCCCCCTAAAAAAAAAAATCCAAGCCCCCAGCCAGCACCGCAAACCCTTCTCTCAGGTCCGCACTGATATGGTATTTTTTGATTGGTTTCACAGAGACTTCAAGTGGCGTTCGCTTTGCGTTTTAATTGCCAACTGAAATTTTGCAACACTCTTTTGGGGGGTGTGGGCTGGACTGTTCGGCAAACAAATTTAAGTAAATATTTTTCTAGGCTTTTGTCTGCAACTGTCGAAAAGAGTGAACAGTGTTGATGTGACTGTGAATTGTTGCTTCTTTTTCCTGGCAAATCCAATCAAAGAAAAGCATCCTATTTCTTTTTCAACAGCAGATTGATTGGTCTGAAAGGATGTGCTTTCTCTTTTGAATTCACGAGCACCATTAACTTTAAATTTAAGGATACAAAGCCAGGGTTGATTATGCCAGCATGAGATATTAAAATAGAAAATCAATCTAGAGACTACATTATATTTTATTGGTAATAAGCTGAATACAACATTTAAATACAATTTAAAAGCTGTTCAATTGTTATATCCTTATTTTATGGCAGTTTGAACTTGAACTGATTCAAATAACTCACTTTGGCGCCATGGCTATTTGCGCAACGGCTGCTACTCCGGTCTATTATTAATTGCTAATTTGTTAATTAAAATCACTTTGGCTGGCACATTGTTATGCGCAGCATCTTAGCCCGCTGACTTTGATGTGACCTTAAGTAGGCATAATTATAATGCATATTGAAAGCCATATTCGGCCATTGAGCGCTGCGTATTTATTTAATTACAATTGGGGAACTTTCAACTTGAATGGCTGCCTTCGGCCCTCTTCTGCCATCTCGCCCACGACGTAACAAAGGCCAAGAGGCGGACAAAAGCCCAATGAAAAGGCATTTAATAATAATATTAGTCAACCGATAGCTGAGTTGCCTAGCGTTTAATTAATGAACATCGCCTGGAAATGTTTAAAGAGACGCTCTTTCCCGGCGAAAGCGAAACTGAAAGTGGAGCGGAGAGGGAAAAAATTAAAAACAAGGCCAACGTCTTTCAACCGTTCCTTATTTTTGCTTCCAACTGGCAGCAGCAGCAGAAAAAAACTTTTAATTAAACATTTTCTGGCATCGCCCAAAAAAATAGCATCTTACGACAAATTGCATAAAAAGACATGGAAGCAATACAAGCCGCACAGCACAGCCCAAGCTATCGCGGAACATTAGAGAGCCCGCCGCCCAGCATTTAGATCTAATTAAATTTCCGACTTGTTCGTTGTCATGCAAAGCCGAATAAATTTCAGCACACACAACTCCAAGTCCAAGGATCCGGCGCATATAGCTATGGCAACAGATGAGCGGAGGGCTTAAAGCCCGAAAAGAAAGAAGTTGACAGAAAGTTTTAATAAGGCAAGAGGCGAGCTTGAAAAATAAAAATAAATAATAGGAGTAGTAGTAGTGGAAGCGAGCAAATAGAAAACGCAACGGGGCGAGCTGGATTTTCAGGCGGGAGGCATTCATTAGAAAATTTCTGGCCAGCTATAATTAAAGTTTACTTTTGCCCTGTCCGATGCAGTAGCAACTTTTCTCCTACGAGTGTTTTTCTCCGTTTTTTTTCGGAGCAACCAGCCAGCTAGCTAGCTAGCTGCGGAGCTCTGATAAAAAAGTTTAAAGGTGGAGACTGAGTTGGGGTCATGATTTTCAAAAAGACATTACACATTACAAAGCTTAAAAACAGGAGCAGCAGCCGCAACAGCAACAGCAGCCATTAAATTGACATCGTTTGCATTTATTTGGTTTCATTCCGCTTTTTGCCTGACATTTTAGCATAGAAATTCGACAGGAGGTCGGACCGCCGAGGACCATGGACAAAAATTTCCATAGCTGCGGCTCGCATCGAGCGCGTGGGCCAACCCTTTTGATGTAACCACCGCTTTTGACTGGCGAAATCAACGCCGCAAAATGTAGAAAAAAATGGGAAAAAATTGTCAGCTTCCAGGGATTTTGCTTTTAAATACCCTTGCAGATCCGTTTCTTCAGGCGGAAGCAGCATTTTATTGTATCTTTTATCGTGACAAATAAGTACCTGCTATAATAAAAATATTAGAACTCGCACAACATCTTTTAAAATAATGTCCTGAACTGTAATAAATGTTACAATATTTTAATATATTATTAAGACTGTAAAAATAAGTTTAAAAGAAATTCTTAAAAGTTCTCTTGTAAATGATCTTATCAAAAAAGCTTTAGTAAATGTTCACTGTCATAGATCATGATTCTTTGAGGTTTTGATATTTGCAAGCTATAAAAAGATATACAAAATATATATAAAAGGTATTTAAAGTCACTTAAAGATGTCCTTTACCTAATTCTACGATACATTCTTAGTTGACAAAGTCTGAGAAAAAGATATCCTCAGAAAGGGTAGTGAAAAGAAAAGGGACACCGGCAAGATGGTAACGCTTACGGAAAACAAAAGGCAAACGCTCCTCCAGATGACAGCTTGCCCTCCTGCCGTTCGCTGTGCGCTTTTTGTTTGCGGCCGTGTCATTTTTACAGACTAAATTAAAATATCTGGCCGAAAAGAGGAAAAAATGGCGGTCTAATTTACATTTGTAAGGCAAATGCCAGAAGCCTTTCTTTTCTCCTTTCTCGGCCGAAGGGAGGGCGGCCAAATCTTAATCACTGTCAAGTTCAAACGCCCCGGGCTCATGAATATCAATGACAACTCGGAGCTTGGGACTCCTTTAAGCGTTTTCCCAGTTCAGTTTACCGTATCAAATTTGAGAGTGGCCAAGTGTTAAATGAATTTTTATGCATATTTATTTTCGTAATATGAAAACTGCGATTTCTGGCGGCGCGTCGATGGGAGGTGGGTGAAAAGTACTCCCTCATTGCCATTTGACATTTTATTTAATAAAAATAAATTGAGTTTACTTTGTTTGGGGCCGCGGCGTACACATGGATTGAATGCGTTTGTATATTCTGCTCTTAATTAATTTTTAATGACATACAATTTTGTGTATTTATCAGCAATTTAATGCCCAAATGCATAACGATAAATTTCCCGAACCAAGTGGTCAGAATGAGGCGAGACCACTCGCCCAGATCCAGTTAGTTCCAACTATTGAAAATGTTTATAATTTCTCCCTCTAAATACGAACCAAAAGCAGACCACATAACATATTTGCTGAATTCGTATTTGCCCAAGGGTGATGGAAAATGAATGGCGAATTAAGAGCCCACCTAAAGGCGATCGGAAATCATTTTGTTAAAGTGAATATTTATGATTTTGAAATCAATCTATCACCAGGAAGATTTAAACATACTGGGAAATATTTGGGATTTTTATTCTATATTTTAATAACATAATAAATAATGAAAGAAACTTACAGATTCTAGAAATAACCCTGCTTCGGTAAATATTTTTGGTTATAGAGTATTTAATGTATATTTAAACAACCAGAAACCACATAATACAGGCATTAAAATTGTTTAGATATTTTACACAATTATTTAATGAATATTTTCCAAACAAAATAGGCCGAGATAGAGCGCACTTTCTGAAGTTTTCCTTTGGCTTTCGTAAGCCGACCCTCAACGTTTGATGTGAAGGCATTGTCGAGCCCTGGACTTGATACCCTGATTCTTGTAGTCAATTACAGATACGCTAATAACTGGAAGAAATCTCCGGCGGAAGACCGACCCAGTTCCAGTTTCAGTCGCAGTCCCAGTTGGAGTTCCAGTTCCATTGCCATTTCCCCTGCCGGCTCACACACAGCTATTAGAGCACAATTTTCAAATGTGTGCTTGGCTTGCACTTTGGCTTAATGCTTTCATTTGAGTGGCCCGCATGCTCAACTTGCATTTAAGTGCAAAACTTTCTAATTATGTGCCCAGAGAGTGAACTAACCAGCGGGAATGGCACGACGACGGCGGCGGCGGGGCTGACGTTGATGTGGATGTTTATACTGATGACGACTTGAGACTGCAGTGCCGACGCTGGAATGGCGACTACAACACGCTCTTAGCAAATTAATAGACTGTAAATATGTTAATGATGAAAGTTGTGTTCGTTGGTTCGTCTTTGAGCGCTTTCTCGGAGGAAATGAGCCCTGCTGAAAGGCTGCGAAAAATCTTTGGGCTTGGGCTTGGCATCAATAATAATCAGGAGCAGTAATGAGTGGCAATAAAAATATTAAATTCCCCACTAAATTCAAATGGGCCGATGGATCTACGGTGACCTTGCCTAGTTATTTATTGTGTGTATTTGCCTTCGCCCGAAGTGCTAATTTAAATTTATTGTGCCCAAGCAATTTCCAAGTGGCCCCGCAATAAATTTCAAATGCTAAGCCGCCGCTCAAGCCGCAATCATTAATTATAATTCATTGGAGCTGGTTATACGGTCCCGAGAAGTGTTCTCCGAAACCCGGGGCCCCTTTGATGAAATGCGTAGAATGGAGTCCCACAATCCTGGCAACAGTAAATCGATTATGTCCAGCAGCAAAAGGGTCTATGCAACGCACACTAACTGGGCACAAAGCTAAGTGCACTTGCCAAAAAAATAGTGCAAAACCAAATGCAGTTTCAACGAATATTTTGAGAAAATATTACATTTTTATGTGCTTTTATATGAAATATAATTTCTAGTGTCGGACGAGTGATGTATAATACGTTAGAAATGAGACTTTCTGTCTTAAAGGCAAAACTATTTGTGATTCATTATTTTATTATTTTTGTCTTCATTTTATTCAACAAATATTCTTTAATTCCCAGTTTTTATAAATACTAACTATAAGTGATTTAAAAATATTTTCCAGTGCACATTTGGACAGGACTGCAGAGTTCGTTTAACGAAGTTGTCGTCCAGCTGTCATTTACGCTCTCTAGTCCTGCGGTTACCGAAACTGACGATGGGCGGCAACGCAACTTTTCATGTCGGGTCGCTGCAGCTCCAAAAAATTACACATGTAAATTGCATGTGCAAACCGCAAAACGAGTTGTGCTATTTAGTGTGTGAGTTCCCAAATAAGGTGTCAATAAATTGTGCAGCCTCGTCCTGCCCAGCAACCACCTCTACCATATGATGCCGATGCCGATGCCAATGCCGATGCTGCCTGCGAGCGTTTAATTTGCAAGTGTCAAATGTCAATAGATTGCTGTCTGATGCTCGGTGCAGCATTAAAGTGCATTATTATGGCCCAGAGCCAGCGACAAGGATGCTTTGGCAGATGGTGTGGGGCGATGACAGCGGCGCCCAGGCCCAAGTCAAACAATTGTGGGGGGAAAATGAAAACAAGCTAGAATGGCAGGGTATTTCACTGATCCGACTATGGCAATACCCTAAGAAATACGAGGTAGTAAGCTGTCAGGGGTTGTCATGTTTTAATTTAAATTTGATCAAGGATTCATATCACCCGAGATATGTATCTCGATACCTTGGACACACACGTCGCCTTAACTTGTCTGACCCTTGGCGTGGCAATTTACATTAAACTGTGGCACCAGATGCCGAAAACTTTAATTACAGCCCACGCACTGCCCTCCCCTCCCTTTGCTGCCGGGGCAGCCCCATCTAAATCTATTATTTGGCAGCATTCTCGGGGTGGCAGTGATTAAAAATTAATTTGACACTTTGCGCTTGCATGTCAAAGTATGCGAGCGGAGGCCCCGTCCTGTCCAAAACTTTTGCCGAGCGCTTAGCTTGCATAGTAATTAATGAATGCTGTGGGTGGGCATCGGTCGGGGCCAACTGCAATGGCCATAATTAACGCGTTTCGTGTGCGACAAATGATGGTGCTCAAGGTTCTGGTGAGGCGGCGTCGGAGCGGGGCTGGTGCTTTAGCTCGCATTATTTTTAATGGCTCGGTGCGTGTTTTATTTGCGCCTTTTGTTGTTGCTGTTATTGCAATTAACTTGTTGCCCAACACCGACGATTGTTTCATGGCAGCTAGCCATTTTACCCTCGATTCGTTGTGGGAAGTGCTTTTAGGGTTAACAAAATGAAAACAAAGTACTTGCAGTTGCCAGGAACAAGCTGGGCAAAATTGTTAGGAAATAAACTCTTAAATTGAACGTTTCTCTAAGAAATGTATTTAAATAATATGCCTAGAAAACCATTAACTTATTTTAAATCAGCCAAGAATATAATAGTTAAATTCAGAAATGTATCTACGTTTAATTTCTTTTTTCTCCTTGTGAAATTTCCCTTTTTTTGAGAACATCTTGGACCACAGTCCAACAGGGCGTATACTTGGTCCGAGCTGCCTATTACCCCGTTATGCATTTTCGCTCCTCCCAAAGCGATATTTGATTGGCAAAGGCAGGCGGCTAATTTGAGCTTTCGTTCGCCAGTTATGAAAGCGTCCTCGTGGCCAGCAGTCATAAGTCTTTCAATTTGGCTTGGCACGTGATGGCCAGGGAGCCACTGAGCCACTAAGTCGCCGGCATCCCGTCACTCACGTGCATCGATATCCAGCTTACGGCTACTTAAGTCTTGAGCTTTCCCATTCCCCCGACATCTCTGCAACTCTCATCGCTGTCACGTGTGGCATCTGATTCTGGGAGCTGTCGACGGCAACCTTTATTTTCCTTGGATTTTTCTTGCTGCGGAATAGGGTAACAGGGGGAAGCTTTATCGGATTAAAATATTAGTTGGATATTTTGACAAGTTGGCTTATGGACGCAGTCAAATGCATTTAATTCAGGCTAATCTGGCTTCTAAATGAATTTTTCCTTTTGCCAAGCTGAGACATCAGAGAATACAAGCAAAGGAAAATATTTTCCACCGATTAACAAGTTCAACATCTGTCCTCATAAGCTATCCGTCACTATGTCAGTTAAGTATTTTGTAAATCTTCAAAGAAAATAGGGAAGGGATGCCTCAAAAGGGCAAATCTCTGATGTAACTTGTTTGCTTACACTAAGAAAATTAATTTAAATTTTCTTTATACATTTTTCCAAGAAACAATTTCAAAGTTGTGCAATATTATTTGTAATCAAAGATTTAAAAAGGTATTTTTAAGGGACTTGTTTTTCCAGTGTCCTTCTAAATAAATTGGAGATTCATCACTGCAAGTTTTTAAGGTAAAATAGGTAGTCATTGCTGCAGCGTATCCTGGGAAACGAATTGCGAACTGCTTCGTTGCATTACAACCCGCCCCTTCGCGAACTGAAAAAGGACAGGGAGGAGCAAGGACACAGTCCGTTGCTCTGGGATTATTCAGGATTTATGGCTTATTGCTATTACAACATTTGCCAACCGAATAGGATTCTGGCATGTGCAGTTCCAAGGAGGGGAGCGTAATGAATAAAATTTAAGAAAAAAGTGTAAAATATATATTTTTCGCAGCTGTTGCCATCTGGAATTGCATAATTGTCGCGCCTGATCGATGGCGCTCATAAATCGGATGACTGGCAATGACCTAAAGCATATTTAATTATTTAATTAGCGCTATCTAAAGAGCGCATCTATAATTTTATGCATCGACAAGCATTAATGGCGTCATAATAAAATTAATACATGGCCGACAGCCAGCTGCAGGCGAGCGGCATCCCCGTAATTATATTCCACGCATCCGCAGGCAACGAATGCAATTTCTGTTGCACTTGCTGCTGCTGCCGCTGCTGCTGTTGCAATTTATGTTGTTGTGGCAGTTGCAATTGCATCCAGCCACGATGCGTATGCGTATGCATTGCTGATTGAGAGCGGCGCATAGAAATTGCTTTGATTTCACGGCTGATTGATGTGCTCGGAGCTGGCACTGGCACTGAGATGTGTTTCCATCAGAACGTGGACAAAAGGCAGGAAGAACTAAAAGTGGGGAGCGCAGCTTACAAGGCTGCAGAGCGACGTGCTTTCCAATTAGTCAAATAAAATTGTCCTATTTTAAATGAAAAGGTTGCCGGCTTAAGACAGATTAGAAAAATAAATCGTTTAGTCGGCTTAGAATTTAAGTTACAATGAAATTAAATCAAAGGCCTTTACACCTTTGACATGACATACAAAGGAGCCAAAGGCTTACAGCGATGAATGTGAAATATTTGACCTTAAATTTATAAAGACTTTAAGCCCTTAAGGCGTCTTAGAAATGAATAAAAACACAAGGTCTATTTAACATAAAGCATAAAAGCACTTAAATGCAATAAAAGATTTCCAGTAATTAATTCAAATGTGATTTTACAAAAGATTTTGCAGGGGAGTGAGTCCTTTTAATGGATTTTTAAATGATCTGTGTGTGGAAATAGAAAGTTATTTACTAAAAAGTTATTTATGTTTCTTTGTGAAAGTGGTTTAAGTTAAGAATATATTGTTTTGCTTCGAAAATTGACAATATAGCAGTATCGCATAAGCGACCCAATTTTTTATTTTAAATTCATAAACACAGCCAGTTGTGATGTAGACATCGTAATATATTTTTGGGAGAAAGACTGATTGATGGCCCCCTTCAGTGCTCAACTTCAAGGCAATTGAGTTATGTCGAGCATTTCAAATATTTCACTATTGTCTACGCAAA
The DNA here is from genome assembly GCA_008042535.1 of Drosophila tani. Taxonomy (NCBI): domain Eukaryota; kingdom Metazoa; phylum Arthropoda; class Insecta; order Diptera; family Drosophilidae; genus Drosophila; species Drosophila tani. The sequence goes on along the minus strand of VNJO01005692.1, from coordinate 54,152 downwards.
TTTGCTGACGTTTGGGGCGTGTCAAAAGAACGCAATATGGAATTGAATTTGACGTACGTAACACACGCCTCTCCGTAGAGCGATATTTGACTTTTATGACATGTTTCCCCCGCACAATAAACCCATAGCAACACTCGTAATGTGTGCGTGCTGCAACGCCCACAAAAATAAAGTATTCGAATGGAGTAAAGCCTGGCTGAGATCGCAGTGAACCAATTCAGCGTGTCGCGGATGACACTCCAAAAATTGCAGGTCTCGGCCACATACAATCATTGCTTAATTTGTGTATTTCCAGTTTTTAGTCCTCCATTTGCCATTTGGCTATCAATTGCCGCTCTGTATGGGCTGTCATTTATTCATTTGGCTCGCGTGCTGCCTGCCAAATGGATTCGCAATTCGATTGCAAATGTTGCAAATGCCAACCTGCAATTAGTGTGCGTTTCTAATGACAGTCATCACAGAGTCGAATATTGAAATGGAGCCCCTGGGCTGTCTCATAAAAGGGCCATGCCCGGCCCTTTGGCCATTCAGTGCGGCTTCAAAATGCTGAAATGCCTGGCCCTGCCCGTCGTTTTGCTAGTCTGCGTGGCCGCCCAGGAGCCCAGACGCGATGCCGAGGTTGGAGCGAGTCGAAATCGGAGTTTTCCATTATTAATTCATTTTTGCAGTATCCCCCACCAGCGATTCTAAAGATGGGCAAGCATTTCCATGACATTTGTGCCCCCAAAACTGGCGTTACTGACGGTGAGCTAATCCTTACTCCTTGGAATCAGTTTTGTAATATCCCCATAACTTTACAGAGGCCATCAAGGAGTTCAGTGATGGCCAGATTCACGAGGATGAAGCTCTCAAATGCTATATGAACTGTCTTTTCCACGAGTTCGAAGTGGTCGACGACAACGGCGATGTTCACATGGAAAAGTTATTCAATGCGATTCCTGGCGAAAAATTGAGAAACATTTTGATGAATGCTTCCAAGGACTGCATCCATCCAGAGGGCGACACCTTGTGCCACAAGGCCTGGTGGTTTCATCAGTGCTGGAAAAAGGCTGATCCCGTCCACTACTTTTTGATCTAAGATTTTGTATATGTAAGATATTTTTAGGGCGGATACAAATAGCAGCGGAGCTCGGCAGAAAGCGGTAAACTCAGAGAACAGGCAACGATAACAGAAAACAATGGTTGTGACTTCCTTGCTTAAAAGTGTTTTAGGTTTAATATAAATGTGAATAAATGGTAGCAGGTTCTAGGAGCATTTACAAAAAAAACCCTTAAATATCCTTTATTTTAAATTACAAGGGAAGTGGGAAAGTCTATCAAATTTTTTTTGTAATGGAAAATTCAACATTTGCTTCTGTGGATTTTGTAGAACTTCGGAAAATCTGTACAGAACTTTTACAAAAATTGGGAATTTCAAATTTAATTGATGGCATTCGGTATACCTTACAGTTATCCTCTCCCAACTGCATTTACCTGTTGGCTGTTTAGATAATGCCGCCTCTGCTGCATCCATTCGAAAAAGCTCAAGTGGACTTCAACTCAAAGGAAGCCCCCGATATTGAGCTACTTACGAAATCAGCCCCGTCCATCCTGGATGGACAACAAAAGCTGGCAGTGGCCATTGTGGGGATTGCTCTTCCTTGATTACTTTTGCAAGCTCGGAACTTTACGTTTTTGCATTTCTTTCGCTCCGTCTGGCTCGGAAGTTGATTTAGTCTGCAATGGTTTGACCCACAAAGCATTTCCATTTGTATACACACAGCGAAAAAGGTTTCAAAAAAGAATTGAGAACATTATAGGGAATTAAAACAAATTATTTAAAGTATTTCTTTAAAACTTCAAGCCGTTTTAGAGAAGAGTTTAATAAGATCAATTTATTTTTACCGTACTTTCTAAAATTGAATGTATCTTTACTTTCTGTAAAATCTTTTAGATTTGTACTGCCTTTCTCAGTGTACGGGGGTATTCTCCACCTAATCATTACAGACACGCCAGGGGGCGGGGCCCTTGAGTTTGTGCCTGCACTTATATGGGCGAGAGACACTCGCATCGGCATGAAGCGCCAATTGGCCCGATAACTGAGTGCGGCAGTCAGTTCGGTTGAGGTTTCGCCAACGACGGCACAGCCAACTTGGCCAAAATCAATATAAAAGCCAAGCGCTGCAAACGGCAATAAAGCAAATTCAATTGTGACTGCGGTTGTCAAACAATCTCTGGGTGGCGTGTGTGTGTGTGTGTGCAGTATCGAATTTTTACCATAACTACTCGCACTAACGGCGGCCGTAGGGGCAAAGGTTTGTCCTGCCAGCAACAGGAAAGGACCTGCAGGAGGTGAGCGGCTGCCATGGGCGGCAAAGGCGGAAGGAGGCCCAGGACGAAGGCGGGCGAGAGGTCGAAGGTTGCCCAAGCATAGGCAAACGACGCGCTGCAACACGAAAATTGAAATGGCAATTAAAAAACCATCCATCGTTCATGCCGCACACAACGGCGCTGCATATACGTGTACATACACCAGCCCCCCATATTCGTCCTGCAAAAATGCGATGTTGCTGTAATTTCATTCGTCCTCCATTCCTGTCAGGGTGTAGGTGCGGATGTGTGTGTGCAAGTTGAGGGGCGAATGTCGTTTTGTGGCTTTGTTTCGGTTGTTGCGTTGACATTTGATGAAACAAAAGTGACAGTTGGGCGCAAGTTGAAGTCTTTGTTTTGTGTATTTCGGTTGTACAATTTCAAAAGAAGCGAGCGAATGGGAAATTTTATATTTTGATACCCTGGACATCCGGTGACAAGTGAGGGTGTTTCGGGATCTTTATGTGCACAAGTCTTTGATAAAATTAAATATTTTCAGATATTTGAAGTTGTCTTTAATAATAATGATTTCAGTAATAATAATAAAACGAAAAGGTTACGCTTTTTATTATACGGTAAAGTAAAATATGATATTATAAACAGAACTATAATTATTTTCTGTCGAAATATCCTTTATAATTTCGCATTTTGTCTGTAGTTTTTGTTATTTTAATATCGAAAAATTAATCTTTAGGAATTTAATAAAATGTAAACCCCTATTATGACAATTAAAACTTTATAATATTTTAAAATAACATAAAAATACAATGGGCTCTAGTAAAGATTTCGTCATTTTATAAATAATGTGGATGGATAATAATTGTAGTTAAATCTATTACTTTATTTATTTGCCTGATGTTTAGCTAAAAGTTCTTCTTTTAATTCGTAGTTTTTATAGATAATTATTCATATCACTGGTAAAAAAGCCATATTTCGCTAAAGATTACAAACCTTTTATTCCTTAAAAGCTCACTCGGTTTGTGAAAAATTTCCATTGCCGCCCACCATACATCATAAGGAATCCACGAATCCTTGAATCCCTAGCTAGGCAATATATCACAGTCGACCTGGGCACAGAATTCCTTAGAGCGGCTGGGCAGGAATGGGCGAAGAAGGCGGAGTGCCACGTGGGCATGTGTTTGTCAGACGAAACACGACAATTGTAGACTTGTGACGACTTCGCTGACGTCTCGGGCACAGTTCCGTTTCCGTTTTGGCGGGAGCTTTTTGTTCGGCCATCAGCGGTTGGAATTAATTTAGCGTGCGCTGAGCTGGCAAGAAACAAATGATTTTTGTTGGTTTCCTCGTGGCTTCTAAAAATACAAAAAAATATAAAATAATACAAAAAAATATATACGAAAAGGAAGGAAAAATGCTATGGCTTAGGAAAATCATCACACACTCCGGCACATGGGCGAAAATCAGCACTGAAAAAAGTTGCTAATAAAAACAACATTTTATCTTGCCAAATAATTTTAAATTTCAAATGAAAAAATCCCATAAATATTAAGCAAAAAAAATAATTTAATTTTAATTTAAATTGATTTTATTAATCTTTAAAAGCTTAAAGAATATTGCAGATTTTCGTCACGCTTTCGCCTCTGTGTACTCACACACACTTATCCACATTGTCATTGTCCAGCTGTCACGCGTGGCACATCGTCGTCAACAGCATCTGCATCCTCATCCTCATCCTCATCCCCATCCTCTTCCTGATTCTTATTCGGATTCGCATCCTGGCCCTTCCGACGCTTGCCCTCGTCCTGGGCGGTGTACTCTCTCATGCATCGTCGCTTTTGTTCCACGTTTCTCGTTTATTTTTTCCTGGGCTCTTTTTGTTTCACTCTGAATTTACAAACAAGGCCGAGGCAGAGTACAATTTCTGCTGTTTCACAGACGACAAGGAAGGGACAAGGAAAGGAGCTGAACGGAACGGAACGAAACGCAGGGAGCCACATTAAAATGGCTTTGAATGGCTTTGGTCGGCGTGTCAGTGCGTCTGTCCTTTTAATCGCCTTGTCGCTGCTCAGCGGAGCGCTGATCCTGCCGCCGGCTGCGGCGCAGCGTGACGAGAACGTGGGTTAATGAAGTGCCCGGCCACGTTGCCACGCCCACTTAAGCAACGATTTTTAATTGCAGTATCCACCGCCTAGCATCCTCAAAATGGCCAAGCCCTTCCACGATGCGTGTGTGGAGAAGACGGGAGTCTCCGAGGGTGAGTAACGATCCTGGGGTCGAAAGTGAACCCGTAATTGCAGCCATCGCGATGCCGGCAGATGGACCACTTGGCCAAGTGCAACATTTGCATGCATCGGTAAACCTTTAAGTATTTGAAGGATCACTACCATTATTTAGGGTATATTTTACAGCCAATGTTGGTGCTAGTGCCTTCCAGCTTCTTTCTATTATTAGGAAGAACTTATCCTTTTATTAAAAACAAAATTTGTACTTGCAGCTGCCATCAAGGAGTTCAGCGACGGGGAGATCCACGAGGACGAGAAGCTCAAGTGCTATATGAACTGCTTCTTCCACGAGATCGAGGTGGTCGACGAGAACGGGGACGTGCATCTGGAAACGCTCTTCGCCACGGTTCCGCTCTCGATGCGCGACAAGCTGATTAACATGTCCAAGGGCTGCGTTCACCCCGAGGGCGACACCCTGTGCCACAAGGCCTGGTGGTTCCACCAGTGCTGGAAGAAGGCCGATCCCAAGGTGAGAGTTGCCCCTTTAGTGCCAAGAGTCCCCTAGTAAATGCTCAATTTTCTTGCAGCACTACTTCTTGCCCTGAACACCTGGATAATCCTGTTCTCTGATTAAACCGTTGCCGGCCCCGCCCTATATGTATTGTGATTTAGTTTTTAGTTTTTCAATAGCTGTCGAGCGAGTAATAAACGTAGCTAAGTTGTGCATGCAAGCCGTCGAGCTTTCAATTATTTGTCGACTGCCAAAAGGGAAGCACTCAATGCGCTGAAAAGTGTGCTGCAAAAAGCGGGGTCACACAAAGGCGTCTACACGCACACGCACACACATACAAACATACTGGGCGCTTTTGACATAATTTATACGCATTGTGAGTGAGTGTACGCTTGTGTGCCTGCACCGTGTGTAAATACAATTATGCGTAAACTTCGCCAAGCTTGTTTACGCCGACAAGCGTGTTACGTCGCAGCATTTAACATAAACGCGAGTTGCTGTTTTCTGCGCTTTTTACTTCCCATTTTCAGTCAAAGGCGGAAAAAATCATTTTAAATATTTTAAATATTCCAACTGGTCGGTCACGGGGCCAGCGAGGAGTGGCATTAGTACAGCTCAGGATATGGCACAAAAAATAACACAATTTTAAATATCCCATTGGGCATCAATCACTTTCCATTGCCGGCAAATTCCTGCGAAAAATAAATAACTTTGACATTTATTGATGTGGTTTTGGAAAAAATGATTTAATTGATTATTACAAAGAAAGAATTTTTAATGAAATCGACGTATTTGGTTAGACTTTAATTTTATTTCGTTGTTGAACAATAAGGCAGTGCAAATAATGTAATTTAATTGTTACTGATTAATACATTTGTTTGTATTGTTGAGAGCTGAAAGCCAACTAAGTGATTGATAATAAAAAATAGTTAAATATTAATTGAAACCAACTAAGCTATTCATAAAAACCGAAGCTTACTTTACCTTCCTTTAACACCATTTAAATAAAAAATATTTTTAAAGCATTTTCCTCAGTCTTTTTTGTGCGGCCGTCCCGACCTTCTCCCTTTCCCAACCGCTGGCATTATATTTCCAGAGCCATTAATTCTAATTTTTTTCCAATTTAACATATATTTCATTGCTGTCGGTCAAATGCTCGCTGGCACCTTTGAAGCGTCGGAGTTGGGTTACAGGGCGGGTTTTTCAGGGTGGTTCCCGGGATTTTTATTGTTTCGACGACTTGTTGCGCCAAGCTTTTCATTTCAGAGTCAATGATTTATGTTTTCACTTGCGCCCCACATCCCCTTAATGCTCTTTTTATTATTTATGCGTATTGGTTTTCATTTTTCTCCGTTGCCTGAGTGAAAAGTTTACTCAAAAAAAGAGAAAATGCGCTTAGCTGCGCCAAAGGTTTTTCCCTCGGCCCTTATCCTTGTAATTGTCGAAAGGAGCTTTGGGGAAGCGGATTTTTCTTTTGAGTCCGGCCAGTTCATTATTGTCAGCTGGCGATTCTCAGTTAGCGTTGTCATCATTACATTTCACTTAATACTAATTTCCCTTCCGGCCGATGCACTGAACGCAAATTCTAAAAAATAATGGCAAATTAAATATATAAATTATTGCAAACTTGAAGAAATATGTATTTTTCATCATGAAAGGTTTAAAACATAATTTGTTTTTTTCAACTAAGAATAATATTTCCTTAAAGACGTTTCCTTTTTTGGTTGTTTTCTCAGTGTGAAAGTTCTCCCAATTGGAGGCCCAAACACACATCTGCTGAACTAATTTGGTAAATTGAAAATTTTTTGACAGCCTTCAATGAAGTGTGGCCGACGACACTTTACGCTGTGCGGTTCATTGAAGACGGGATGGGATAGAATGGGTCTCTGGACCCTCAATGGATTTCCACACGAGCAGCTTGAGCCATTTAGGCAGCCAATTAGCTGCCCAAATGTTGGTTAATTTCCTGGGCGCCTGTTTTTGTTCCTAATGATACAATCATCTAATTGATTTGCCCCCCAACCATTTCCACTGCCACTGCCATTGCCGGCTCTGCACAATTCACCGCGAATTTGCAGGCTGACCTGTTTGGGTAAGCAGTTCATGCATTTGTAATTCGAAACTGACACAGTTGGCAGTGGAATGCGATTGGATTGGCAACGGAAGGAGTCCGGTCCGGGGCCACGTGGCTCTGGCGGGGCGTACAATTAATGGAAGTTTAACTGTTCAATTGAAGCTGATTTTTTTTGGCCGCTTTCCTTCTTTCCGGGGGTCTCTTTTTATATTTTAATACTAGGTACTCGTCGGGATGTGCGAGCATGATGTTTTCGTTAGAAGGTGAAAGTAATGTTTATGGAAATATATGAAAAGAAAAGATATGTAACACCTGAATCTTGTCCACTGGTAGGGGTAGAAAAGATTCAATGAAAGGCAAGTACCTTAAGCCTTCCTAAAAAAATTCAACAAAGCTTAAGTAAAGTTTTCTATCAACTTTAATCGATCTGACCAGGGTTTTTCACCTGTCAGTTGCCAATGAATACACAGATCTTATTACAGGGTTACTTCCTGGTCGACTCTAATGCCCCTAGTTACTTGAAATGAGTACAAGCGGCCGTGTTCCTTGCCATTAGGGCACTTTGTTCATTTTTCATTTCGTTGAATTCTCTGGCGCGTTGGCAAAGTTTTTTCTTCGCTAAACGCTGCTGCCCCGCTTCCCGCTGCCTTTGCACTTATTTTACGCTCTATTGTTCGTTTTGTCGGCCACGTCCAGAGCAGAGAGAGAGCACTCACTTTCTCGGCCCGGCTTGGCCTGCCCTGACCGGTCGACCCATTCATATTTTCCTGTAATTTTTTTCCGTTCGCTCACAACTTATTCCCGTCGTTTCCCGGTCAGTAAATGTAATTCAAAGGGAATTAAATTCTCCTACGTTTGTGTTCGCTTTCGCGCAAAATTTAGGTTAGTTGCAATGGCTGGATAATTAGCATATAACTCGACAATTGGCCACAGTTTTGTCTTGTCTTTTCGCCGCCTGTATCCGCAAGTATCCGCCAGTGTCCGCAAGGTCTGGCAATGATATTTGCATAAATTGACATTGAATGCAAATTTTTTGTCGTCACTCCGCTGCAGAGGCGATCAAAATTGTTTTCCATGCAGCGCAAAATGAAGGGGGAACTGGTGCAAAAATCGCCAAGCTAAGCGTTAACAAACAAAACTCGATAACGAAATAAGAGTGAGCTCTTTCTGGCGATTTGTATAAAAAATCAAATTAGTGTGCCATCCAGAAATGCAGTGACAGCTGCACTGGCAAAAAGGGCGCATAAATTATGTAAATAATATTAACTTAGCAAATATTATAATAAACTATGAATAATTAGAATACGGTTTAAGGAAGTGCCTGCATTTTCTAATAAGGAAATATTTTGTTAAGATTTTTATAACAATTTATAAAGCAAGTTTTTCCTTCTGTGTTCTGTAACCGAAACACAGACATTTACTTGGACAGCGACAACAACACCAGCAAGGCAACTGAATTGAGGCATTGCTGGGCAAAGTGGTGGGCAGGAGGATCGGATCTGTTCGGTTTGGTCACGGGTCCGGGCCAGGGCCCGGGCCTGGGAGCAATCAACCCTTGCCGGGCGAAAAAACCCATTCCCCCCACGATTTTAGTGCATCCGGTTGTAGCGCCGCATGCTGCTGATTTTTATTATCCTTTTGTATATCCCTTCTATTTTTTTTGCTGCCTTTTATCGGATTTGCAAGCCCTGGTAAATGTGGAGCGAGAAGCCGAAAAATGGTTTAAAATCGAGCTGAAACATGTTTCGTGGTGGCGGGAATCAATAGATGTAACTAGAGGCTAAACTATATAGTTGTGACTAATGATGATTGAAAAGATTGCGGCATTTAAGCCCTCATTTCGTCATCAGAATAGCCACACATCAACGGCATCTCACTAGTGTGGGGTTAGTAAAGAGAAGGTGAGATATTTTAAAGTAATTTATTCTCTGCCAAACAAAAGAAGTATACTTTTATTTAAATTATTTAGTTATCGAATGTTCTTAAAAAGGTTTTTAGCTTGAAGTATTGAAGCTTGAACATGCTCTAAGTGAATTTTGTTAGTTATTATATTCATTAAATGTATATTATTTTATCTGGATTTTCTATAGTCGTTAGGCCGCTCTGCAAGTGTATTTAACTTTCGGCATGCCCTAAAGTCACTAAAGTGTTTTTATGTATATTTTTTATTTCGCTTTCCCACGGTTCATTTGCCACGCATTTTTCACTCGGCACAAGTAAATGTTAATAGCATCAACAGCCCAACAGACTGACAAAACATTCGTAATGCGGGGAGTTCGACACAGTTGAGGGGCTGACAGCAATTACGCTCACTTGCCTCGTGTTTCCACTGCCAAATGGCCTCATGCTGCATTTAATAATTGCGCATACGCAACGTTGCCCCTTAAAGCGAGCCAGAATGCAACTTGAAGTGGAAGACATTTTATTGCCCGGCACACATATGTACGAGTATGTACGAGTATACGGCACAGAATAGGATCGCTAGGCAGGGGCCTAAGACCAGTTAGATTTCAAAACGAGCATTCACCCGGAGCTGCACAAATACTTCAGCTTATCCTTTGTCTTTTGTCGCAGCCTTGTTGCATTAGTGACGTGCCGAGTGCTCGCCATTGTGTCCAAGTCAGCCCGTGGCGATTCATCTGCACAAACGGCGGCCCTAGTCAAATTAACCTCCATAGTTTAATGTCTGTGTCTCTTGCCCGACTTGTTTCTGGCTGACATGGTAGTGTCAGCCCAGGCCAATCCGCATGCAACGTATTTGTATATCCCAGCGGCACGTTGATTATGTGTCTCCCGGGGACTACACCTCGGCATAGCGATGGATTCGTGAGGGAGTCGTGAGCTGACACTGAATCCAAATTTAAAATATTAAAACAAATAAAAAATAAGTATCTACAATTATAAACAAGAATGGGGACCTATAATATTCTTCTTTGATTTATAAAGCATACTTGTTGTTTTAGGATAAAATAGAGCAAGAAAGATGCATCAATACATATTTAAAATAGGTGCTTATTTATTTATAAGCTTGTAGCCTAAATAACACCATCCCTAATTCCTGCACATGCCTCTCCTCTGCGGAACTTGTTGCAATTGTATGCAAATTATGCTGAGACTGCTGCCTGTTCTCATGTTCTATGTAAATAAGCCGACATCCAAATGGAAAACAAGACGCAATCGTAAACCTCGCAGACCATTACGTCTGTTTTAGATTGAGGTAGGAGCCAGAGCCAGAGCCACAGCCACAGAGCTGGAATTGAAGCCGGAGTCAGAGTCGGAATCGGAAGCGGACTTGGAGTCGGAGTTTATGGTATGGGGGCTGCGGAGTCAAATTGCCAAAATGTTAATGAATCAAAGGCTACGAAAAGTCTGCGGACAACTACAGGGAATGGACAGGAAACACACGTCGGGCGCTAGGAGGATGGGGACGGGCCGAAGGTGATGTGGGCGTGTTGATAACGAGCGAAGGCGCCAAAGTCATGCATAATTAATCATTTGTTAATTATAGACTTTGACCAGGCACAGTACCTACTCAGCGGACTCACCTGTCGTCATCCCCGACAGTCGCACTCACACACACACACACACACACACACACGCTTGACACCTGGCAAAGTAATTGCCTTTGTCCACTTTGAAGTTGTTTAGTTTTTGCTCCGGGCTCATTACAACGTGGGCGTGGCAAGCGCCAGCCCCCACACTACCCGTGCCCACGTCCAGGCATTTATATAAATGAACTCGTCGCATTCGCAGCTCTCCGCTGAAGAATCACAAACAGAGAACGGACATCGTGTGTGTACACTCGAAAGAATATTGAATATTTATGGCACAATAAAAATAATCGCGTTTTTAGAAATAAAATCATGTTTAAGTAAAAATTTTCAAAGTGTACTTCCTTTCTTAGTTATTTAAGTAAGTTAATAAAGATAGCATTGAACTGACAAGCTCTTAACAAGAATGTCTGAATAAGTATTTTGAAGAAGATATAACCAATAATTAATAAATTTAAAGCCCAATTTTCTCGTATCCTTAAGGCAGTGGAAGTAAAATATTTAAATTTAAAGAAATTTAGGCAGTGATAATAATTTAAAGAGTTGAAGTCACTTTTTATAGTTCATTTATAGATCCTATACTTCCAGAGATCTTAGAAGGACGGACACTCATCTCAGTTTTAATCAACTCGACTTGATGTTGATTAATAATATATAAAAAATAAAAATTAATATTTAATATTATATTTTATATATATTTCAAATTTTTTGCAATACTTTCTCCAAGTGTGTGTGTGTTTTGGCCATAGTTCACGTGCATGCGTTACCCCTCTCGCCTCCTCTCTTTCCCTTGGGTCCAGGGACACGGTGGGCAGCTGTGCGAGCGAGCTGAACGAGTATGCTGGCTGTGCCATGTTTGGAACAGGAAATGAGCACCTGCTGCTTATTTATATTTTCCGCTCACTTGAATGTAAAATTACATCATATTTTGTTTTCGTTCTTTCAGCTCCTGATGCGGCTGCTGCTTGCCACTTGTACTAGTCTGCAAATGGCTGTGTGAAAATACTTCTGGTGGAACATTTGAAGACAGCTGGCGAGGAGACAGAGGCGAGGAGAGCAGATTCACGGCTGCTTTTTTTTAAAGTAGTTGAGTTGGGGGAGGGTCGTCTTAATTGCAAGTGCTGTTCATAAATTTAAAAGTAATTTACTCGCTCCCACAGCATGATAGAAAAATATAGAAATATAGAAAATAGATTGAACATTTTAAGCCTTATAGAAAAATGTTGAAAAGAATTTTATCATAAAGGAAAATATGGGCCAACTGCAATCTGTGGTATTCAGAGAAATCCTTGTAAATGCTCTACAAAAATTGTAATTTAATTAAAAGTTCAAATAAGAGAAACAATTTCCACTGTTGAGCACCGAATATATCTAATAGATAGATCAATAGAACGTGCTGAATAGTTGCAAATTGAACAGATACCTTACGACCCAGAAGGGAGTCAGGGCAAAATATTAGTTAACTATTTGTACAAAATGTTTGCATACCACGGGCATGAAAAGGTTTTTCCCAGCTGCAAACCGCTGTAGAAAAAGTTCCCTATTTGTTGGCCGTTTCGGTTGCAATGTGGTAACCACAATGTACGTGAAGTGGCGATGGGACACAGCGCGCTGGCCAAATGCTCATATGCGAGTTGTTTATGTTGTCGTTTTGTTTTTTGGTCGTTTTGTTGGCCGCGCAATTCGCCAAATGTTCAGTTGGTGTTGGTGCCGCTGCCACTGCCCCGCTGCCGCGCTGCCACTGCCGCATAAATTGTTGCCGCTTTTGAGTTTAAGCCAACAGTTTGTTTGCTGGTCAGCCAGCACTCACGCTCTGCCGCCCTTCCCCCCGAAATCCCACCGTTAGTTAATTGCTGTTGCCGCTGCAACATGATTGCACTTATTGGTCAGTAGCATAATCAAATGTGCAACTTTTTCGGGGCAAGTTGCAGCCGCATGAAAGTTTAATTAGAAATCTCGCATGTGCGCGGCGGTGCACACAGGGCGTATACGTAATGCAGTGGGGTGAACTCAACTTAACCCAGATACCATTTGTGTGTGCGGTCATCCCGTTCTGAACTTTAATTGGAAATTAATTTATGAAAGTGAAGACTTGATAGATATCCTGAAAATTATATTTGGAAATAAAATAATTAGAAGCTTAAATAACATTTAAATTCGCTATGTTCTCCTACGCACGGGTGATGCTAAACTAACTTAAACTCATAATTAAGCCACTTGCTAGTTGGCTGCCTCTCCCCTGTTGCCGCTGCCCCCGTAATCAGGCTTTTTCTTCAACTCTGGCTCATTAAAAATAGCAGCAACAACGGGCTAAAACAAACAGCCAAACAAACCTCTCACCTTACACAGCTGCCGCTGAAGCTGCCGCCGCTGGCAGCATATTTTACATAATTTCTTGGACCGACGCAAATGCATGCGAATGCAGCCCAAGTCGGAGGCGCTAACTTAATTTGCCTGCGCGTATAATTGCAGGCTCTGACGAGTTGTTGGCAAAACTTTTGTTGGCTTAATTGAGGGCATCATTATTCGGCTAAAAAGAACAGGCCGAGCGAACGGCAGGCCGGGTTCACAGGGGGCTATCCCCAATTATAAGTCAAATGAAAGCTGACCCTTGCCGGAATGCATCCTTCTCGGGGTCCACATGCCAACTGGGGCTGGGGAACGGAAACGAGAACGACCGCCTTTCGGGTTTAACGTTTCATTTAATATTTAGCCAAATTTACTCGGTCCCATAAATCAATGCCAAACAACAGGCCGGGGGCTCCCTTATGAATACTCAAGTGTCTCGCCGAGCGACAAATGGGACAAATTTCCATTTCAAGCCAATGCCGCATAAATGGCACATAATTTACGATACGAACAACAGAGAAGCAGCAACAGCGGCGGCGGCGGCGCTACCAGAAGCAGCTAACCAAACATGCAGCTAACTATCCAAAAAGCTGGTAACAATATTAGTTAGCATGAGCGGCAACAGCAACAAAGGGGACCCAGCTGCACTGAAAGGAAATAATCGTGGTGGCGTAAGAATCTTTTAAGTGTGTAAAAAACTTTAGGGCTTCACTGATTACTTAATTCGAAAGCTGAAGCTTTAACCAGATAGTTTATAACTTGAGTTCGGGGAAAAGGTTTGCTTAAGGGACATGGCTAAATCGACCTGTCTGCAATGCTGATCAAGAATATCGACTAACTTGCTTTGGTCTAAAAAATTATGTCTTGAAAGAGCTATAGTGAAGAGCCTGTCCTGATTTTAATTCAAAGGTTTTAATATATAAAAATAAAAGAGTAAGCTGAAGAGCATATAAATGGACTTAAGGATTATAATTTTGTTCCTGGTGTAGTGGCACCATCGCTCAGAATCAGAGAGTAAAGTTTACGTTTGTGTCGCCCGTGTTGTTGGGAATACCCGCACCCGAACTGGCCGGCGTCAATGTGTGAAGTAATTAATTACAAAGCAACTGATGTGTATCTGTGTGGGTGGTTGCCTGCGAGTGTGCGAGAGTGTGCGTGTGCCTTGGGTTTCGGATTATGATGCATGATCATATATGTTGCTGCACGCATACTCCAGCCTCGAAACCCAAAACCCACACGCACACGCACACCCAAACCGGAGCAGATAGGTAATGCTATCTCGACATGTGAACGTGTACGTACACACACACAACACACCTGCTTCCCCCTCAACCCTTGCTTTCTAGTGGCCAAAAATTGAATTGATTTACACCTGAGGTGAGAAAACGCATCGGATGGGCAGGCCCAAATGCATTTTGTTAATTGCACAAAGCAACGAAAGATTTCGCCATCAGGTGAGCTGAGCTCTCTGACAGATTGGGATCGGGCTTTGAAAGTTACACCAAGAAGAAGTCATTAATTAAATGGTGTACAGAACAAGGCTTTCATATCTGATAATTTTATTTCTTGAGATCTCATTATTATAAGAGTAAGAATAGCCTTTTTATCTGATAAAATCCACTAAAAAGCATGCTGAACATTTGATTTATTATCTATAATAATTATTTTCTTGAAACATAGTTCTACAAAAATACTAATAATTATATCCCCATAATTAAGATGTAAAATGTAAAGCTTGGAACATTATGTCTCGTTATAATCATAGTTTATGGACATTTGTTGTGTGTGTTTGTGGCCTTCCGCTTTCCCCATTTCCACCCCCATAAAATTCATATGTCATTACTATTCCCTTGTAAATTCCAGACGCACCATAATTCCATTTCCTTACGGCTCAAGTCCCAAAATCCAAGGGAGCCAAGGGTATTCCTCATTAGCACGGCAACTCTAGGCGTTGTCTGCCATCGGGGGCTAATTTTCCCGTTTGCCAACAGCCCGGCGACTTCTATGAGCAATTCGATTTAAAATTGCGGCTCGGGAGCTTCAAGGATATATTTATGAATCCCAAACACGTGATGGGCGCAAAAATTCGGGGTGCGAGGGTGTGGGTGCATTTAAATTAATCACAGTAAAAGCGAATTGCCCAAAACAATGTAATATCCCGTGCAAGGTCCTTTGGGGAACGGAAATCTGTAAACCGTGACGAGACCGAAACCAGAGCCTGTCACTGTGGGCGTGTGAGTGTGTATGGGTATGCCTGGGTATTCCTCTGTTTGTGTGCGTGCGGTTGCTCAAATTAAAACAAAGTGTCGTGCGTTTGATGAAAATGTAACGCATTTTGCTTAGCCAGCCAGCGTCGCACATAAATGCTAATTGGCTTAAATGTATGCGAGTGTGTGTCCCTGCCTGTCTGGTTGCCTGTGTGCTTCTGCGGGTGTGTGTATATTTTCGGAATGCGAGCCCCCCCTTTTTTGGCGGGGAAACGTTTTTCTGCCAGCCAGGTGTTCAAACTTAAACATTTTATAGTTCGGTTAATTGTCAAAGCCGTGGCAAAAGGCAGCCAAAAGTAAAAGGGTGCGCCAAACATTTGATGACTCAATTATTCGATGGTTTTTGTGGTCGAGCTGGTGGTTAATCTGTTGGGGGTTCCGGGGAAGGGATGGTACACGGAGGGAAAAGCCCCACTCGGAAGTTAAGGGGGGAGTTAGGGGCTTGGCCTTAATATAGCTCTACAAGTCTTTAAAACTTAATAAGACACCTTGAATGGTTCCATTTGATATATATTTTCCTAGTTCATGCTGATTAATGAAGTTCAACATATGCTAACTTGACATTTTAAAAGTGCATATATTCACGACTGCTTTTTACTAATAAAATTAGATCATGGATCTTATTGGATAATTTTATTTATAAATATAGTTTATGCTGTGCTTATTTTACTTATTTTTTTGATGAACTTCCACTATTTCCCAGTGTAATCTCTTATTGTTCCATATAAAGGCAGCATCGTTTAGGCATCTGTCGCATTGACCTCTACGTGATTTCACCCCCGAAAAAAACTGAGAATAGCTGGTGGAAAAAAGGAAGGGCAGGGCAAACGTAAAGCGCTGAAGAAAATTGAAAACAAGTGAAATAAAGTGATTGGCCATAACATTCGCGCGTACGCGTGCACTTTCCATTCTACAAGCTTGGCTTTTCCATTTCCTTTCGCATTTCTTGAGTCGTCTGTGCCGCCGCCTTTGTGTGCCCACAATTCTATGCTATTTTTATGTTTATCTGCCTTCACTCCATTACGACTTTATGCTCTTTAGCAGACAATCAACATTGTTGCCGCCGCCAGCCCGGAACACCCCGGGAGCACACCCCGGGAACACCACCCCACCACCAGTTCCCCCCATCAGGGATGGCGTGGCTATAAGAGTACCGTTTTTCTGGGCGGACAATGCCCGTGCGAAAAATGCAAATTGCGAGTGACGGAGTGACGGAGTGGGAGAATGGAGTGAATGGGCACCGAATGACTGAATGAATGAATGAGTGATTGTTGCCGTGAGCCAGACATTTAAAGGAATTTGCGCTGCGCTGCTTTGATAAATAGCAACCGCTTGGCCTAGCTTCGACTTGGGCTCCCTCATATGCCATAATTTATGCAAATTAATTTATAAAAAAAGAAGAATATGTACGGTTACAGCTCAAGGAGGGGGCAAGTGCAAAATTGTTCGCGGCAAGTACATAAATATAGTGCGCCTTAAAGTACGGCTCATTTATATGGCTTTAGGCTTTATGCGTAATTTCAGGCGCTGACACTTATGATGTATAGCCAAGGACAGCGCCGTTCAAAACAATAGTATGGAAAATATATATTTATAAATATTAAGAAAACATATAAAGGAAATCAAGTCTAATATTGCTAAAATTTTCCTATTTTTCTAGCCCATCCAAAATATTTTTATATTATTTTATATTTCACTCAACTTCTCCTAATTTTTCGAACGTACCTGTCCATTCGCCCGCTGTTGAGTTGCCATGACGGCTGACGAATGACTGACTGCCCTGTGGCCTGTAACTGGAAGTCAGCCTCAAAGTCAGACAGGCTGGCATTCGCTTACCTGTCTGAAAGTCGTCATGTGAATTTGTTTAGACTTTCTGTGCATCTAGTGGGCGATCGCATTAAATTCATTTTGTGTAAGGTTAAATCTTTGAGAGCGTTGAAAAAATTCCATTGGCAAGAGTCTCAAAAAAATAATTTTGCATCTGAGTCAAAATGCCCGAGAAACAGAAGCGAAGCGAAGCGACAGCGAAGTCACCATCGAAATCAGCACCAAAATCACCACCGAAGACCCTGACCAGCATCACCAGACCATCCACCTCATCGGGGACTCCCAATCCCAGGGGCACCAAGCCATCAGGACCTGGAGCAACTCGTCCTCCGCTGGCCAATCAACATGATAGGGTGAGAGTCAACGGTAGCTATTTCCTAGCAACCAATGCACAATTTGTTTAATAACTATTTTAATTTTCAATTTTCACAGATCTGGAAGATCATGAAAATGTAATTACGCACATAATTATGAGGTAATGGGTAAAATATATACCTTGTTTAAGTACAAATTGAACCCAATACTTTTTATTTTTTAGGACAATTAACGGACTCAAGACTAGATCCTGAATTTTAAAACAAAACCTTTTAATTCCAAAAATCCTTTCAATAAAGAAACCGACGTTTGGAATGCGCTGAATAAAGCGAAAAAGTCCCACAACATAAAGAAAACTCTTATAATTTCCCCTTTAGCTGACTGGAAGGCAGGGAAAGCGCAGGCGCTGACTTTAAAGAGAAATGGGGGACATTTCTATTGCAGGGTAATTTTCTCTTTCGTTCCGATTACCTATCTCGTTTCGCCTGAAGCTGGCTTTGAGTTACAAATATTTAAGTAAATAAGAGTCTTAACTGGTATTATTTTACAATAAGAAGCTTAAAAAATATATATTGTTACGTGTCTTTAGCTTTTTTTAGATTTGTTTTGCTTCTACCTTTACTCTGTTACAATTTTCGTAAAATTTATAAATTTTATTGAATATAAAAATTATGGAAACATTTTGTTTAATGTTTTTTTTTTTACAAATATGTAATTCATAAATCCTGGGTGGGTGCCTTCAAGCTTTATAATACAATGAGAAATTAATGCTATTAATTAAGGAAAGTTTCAGTTTCCCTCAATATTAAATGGTGATGGACACCTTTCAGTTTTACAAACAAATTTGCTTTGGTCAATTAATTTTAGAATAAATCATATCTTCCAATTAAATCTGAAATGCTTTTAATATATAAAGAAAATATAGGTTAGAGGTTATTAAAATCCCTTGACAGAACTATTAGACAATTAAGCTCATTGAAAACGTAGGAAAACAATACAGTTTCCCATAAATCTGCCAAACAAACTGGGATAATATGAGAAGGAATGCAATTTCTGGAGCTTCCCACAGGGAGTAACGGAATGCAAAACAGCTTGGGATAGGCCTACTTATCCAGTTCCTTCTCAATGCAATTTAAACCAAAACAAACTCAAACTGCCGAGCCTCTCTTCGCCGAGGTCGTGTGATTTTTACTTTCATTCGGCGATTGAGTGGAAACGATGTCGGGCCCACGACGAGCTGGCGACGAGCGCAAAAGTCCCCGAGTTGTGGCGTATCGACCGAGGAGCAAAGGACATTTTGGTGCTCGGGAACGTTTTTGCCAGTGCCGCGGCTCAGTTTCGTATTCGTGTCGGAACGTGGCGCTACGGTCTTCTGCTCAAGGATACGCGAGCCATTCGCTTCAGGAGCAAACGCGGCGCGTGGAACCCAACGGAAAATAAGAAAAACACAGCTGAAGGCTCGAGAGTTTTCCTGTGTGTGCGAGTGTGTGAGTGCCGCAGTCTCTGTGCGAGTGGATCCTGGCTGGGGTCCTGTGCCGTTTTTTTGGCCGTTTAATTTTATTAGCGGCCCGCGATGCAAGCCGAGCACAGAAATACAATAAATGAAAAATTAAATATTAATTAAATTTTGCATACGAATCGAGTGGCGAACGCAGCCATTTCGCTGATTGAAATGTTAAATAGATATTAAACATTAATGGTTGTATTTCGGCAAAATACAGTCCTGCCGCTGCCGGATACGTCCGACTGAATCGCCGTATATAGCCAGCCGCCTACACACATTGGCATCTTGGCCATCATCCTCGACGACGACGACGACTGCCGGGTGTGCGTGTATATGACTTTATTAAAAATTGTAAGTCCCCCTCGCGCGTCGTGTTCCTACACATTGTTTGTGGACCTACGTAAAGACATTTCGCAGGCCGCTCCAGATTTCCCACTCGTTTGTTGTTGCACTTATCGCGATTACGGAGCACGGAGGGCCTTCTCCAGGAACTGCAACTGCATCTATAGCTACTCCAGCAACAGCCACCACAACAGTCCTCGAGAAGTGCGTATGAAAATGCAAGTTAATTAAGTATTGGGTTCTGCACACACAGGGGGAAAAATATTGACACGAATGGGGTCAGTTGTAGCTTTTTATACCCTTGCAGAGGGTATTATAATTTTGACCAGATGTTTGCAACGCAGTGAAGGAGGCATCTCCGACCCCATAAAGTATATATATTCTTGATCAGCATCACCAGCCGAGTCGATCTAGCCATGTCCGTCTGTCTGTCCGTCTGTCCGTCTGTCCGTCTGTCCGTCTGTCGGTTTCTACGCGAACTAGTCTCTCAGTTTTTGAGCTATCGAGCTGAAATTTTCAGCATAGTCTTATTTCTTTAGCACGCAGTATATATGTCGGAACGACCGAAATCGGACTACTATATCCTATAGCTGCCATAGGAATGATGGCGAAATTAATGTAAAAAAAAAAGTAACTTCTCTGTTTTTCAACGAATTTCTATAAATTTTAAGACATAGCAGTTTTTTAAGGTTCTAGAATTACGGTTTTAATTTCATTAAGATCGGTCCACTATATCATATAGCTGCCATAGAATCGATCGGTCCATTTATATGAAAATGTAAAATTCTACATGTAAAATGTAAAATTTACAAAATTCTATGTTTTTTCAACATTACTAAAATGGTTCGATTTTCAATGATCCAATTACAGACTGCAAGGGTATACCAACTTCGGTTTACCGAAGTTAGCTTTCTTTCTCGTTTTAAATGAAATTCAAGCCCGTGTGATGCATAAATTAAGAAGGAAATTTCAATTTGGTTTTATTTTTTGTCGAATCAATTTTGGTACGTGACTTTTGCATTTATATTTCGATGCAAAGTTCAAAGATTTATCAGGTTTTTTTTTGTGTACTTGTGACAAATCCCGGCTTAAGCAAGCGGTAGCGACTTTAATTAATAACACGTATACGCCAGGAGCACCGCTTCTGGTACTTCTGGTAATCTTTAATGTTTATCGCCTTGTAGTCGATTAAAACGGCTGTTGGGGGGCGTAAATATATTCATGGAATGTTTCTGCTTCCTGCACTTAATTGCATTTAACTGGCAATTAATTGCTTTGAGCCAAGCCATCTCTCGCTAGGGAAATTGTATACCCACAAACGAGGGGCTTATGGATATGTTTCCTCCAGAAATAAAAGCACTCGTATAATATCTACAAAAAGGTAAATGAAAATGCAAGCTCTCATCTGTGATAAAATAAAAATATGAATGAACGCATCGCAAACAATAGGCAAAGGAATATATCTAGCAAAATATAATATGAGTAAATATTCTGAACAATGAAAATTTTCTTCTGTCTTTTACAATTAGAAAAAACTGAAAAAAATACAGTGAAAATGTAGATTACTCTCTACATTATCAGTAAAATTCAAACAATATTTCTATTAAAAATTTCAATGAAATATGCATCATTTCTGGGTCAACGTGAAATTCGTGGGCTATAACAATAAGCTGATAATCATATTTTAATCAATATAATCAGTATTTTGTGTGGTGTATGGTTGCACTGTACCAATCGAGCAATTTAAAATATATATTCAGGGGGGATAACAATGGCTATAACATAGATAACATAGCAAATTTTATATGTGGAGATATTGAAATTTTATTTGCAACGTTAGTTCTGCTCGAGCAAAGGGGAATTCTTTCTGCTGAACACACGAAGATATGATGGAAGAATTCCCAGATTTGTGCAAGCATTTGACCAAAATTTATGGCACGACTCTAAAGCAGCGTGGTTCAAGCCAGTTAGTCCATGCATAAAAGCTCCTTACAACAAGCCAAAGAGTACGCCAAAAATCCGGGCCTAAACTCAGCCGCACAGATAGGCCAAAAGAGCGGGCGACAGAAAGACCGGAAGACAGACAATCGGCAAGTGGGCTTATTTCTAAGGGCAGGCTGGCACGCTGGCACGCTGGCAGGCAGGCACGGTAAGCATTTTGGCCAGACAGTTGGAGCTCTGCACTCACCTAACATATCTGCGGCAGCATCACGTTTTGCAATATTTATGCATGTCCCTGCCAACAGGAGATGTGCACTCATCGCCGGTTCAGAGGTTAACGAGGGTGGAGACGGAGCTTAAAAAAGAAATATATAAAGCCCCACGGCGAACGCAGGCTGGGGCGTGTGTAGAGGGGCACTCTGACATTTGCCAAAAGTAACACTCCAGTCTGAGGTGGGCCAAAGCGATGCACATCCGAAAATTACATTTAAAATTATTTTACTTGGCAAGGGGTTAAGGCAAACACACAGTGGAACCAATATAAACACACAGAGATACAGGGAAAACAGAAGCCAGGCGACAGATGCCACAGCAACAAAATTTAACGAAATAAAAATAAATACAAGGAGAACAAAACAAGTGCAGAAAACACGCACAAAACGCTTGACTAGCCTTAGAAAGGAATTAAGTTAACCCAATAAAAATCCTATTTAAGCCATTGTTAAATTTAAAAACTAGAAATTAAAAACTAAGCCCACTTTAGCTTTTATTTAGAATTCAAACTAAGCTAGAAGGCTTATAATGCTTTGTTTCTTTTACTAAAGAAGATCTGATAAGTTTTTTACTCAATAAATATTTAATTCTTTATCTGTACTTAGAAGAGCTTAGTAGATAAATTGTTGTTAAGCTTGGTTTTCTAATTGTGAATTTTATTTTATTTCAAAAAATCGGATAGCTAGTTTTTAAAGCTCTATATTTTGTAATTCCAATATAATCTATACAATTAATATAAAAATAGATAAGGCAAATAAATATTTTCCAAACATCTTGCTTAGTCACTGGTGTTCTTTGCTATCGAAGATAAATAATGGGTTAAGGACGAGTGACTGGCAGATAGCTAAGCAGGATATTTCAACGCCCACTTTTCGTTGTCTTGTTTGCTCAAGCCCAACATTTTTGACAGAAGCTGAACATGTGGACCAGCTGCGGAAAAAGATTGATCCCACACGCTGCCACGCAGATGGAGAGAAGAAGGAAAGCCATTCCATTCCCTTGGTCCTTGACTCTTTCTGTGCTTTCTGTGAACTATTGCAGTGACCGAGAGCGTTTGTTTTGCTTACTCCCCGGGTGTTGCTTGCTTACAGCTGTCCGAATTTATTACGGCCAAAACAAATCGGTGAACTTTCTATGCCAACTTGCAACAGCAACTTTCACGTGCTCCTCGGCGAGTGCTGGTATTTCCGCATTTCCCTGTGCATTCTCTCCTGGCTTCGTGTTGGCCTTTTGTCATAAAGCTTAACACATAAAAATGTTATTGTCCGATGTGGAGTTGTGTGGCTTATGCTGATTTGTGTTGACCCAGTAAGCTTGCACTGCCAATGGCAGGAGAAAGGGAAAAAAGGGAAAATCAGAAGTAAGTTTTATGGTTGTAAGGCTGATTTAGGGTTCCCAAGCGAAGGCTTTAAAGTCTCGAGCGGACGGGAGGAGGGCGGTGATGTGGGTTAGACGTTGCATATCGGTGTCCAAATTATTGGGTCGCTCATAAAACCCAGAGTTACAGGGCGGGATAATGAAAGTGCACCGATAAATTTAGTCCAACAAATTCCGTTCTGTTGAGCTCGGGGAATTTGATCTAAGATGATGTACCTGCTCTTAGAGGGGAGTCTCTAAAACATCCTGGAATGCAAGGAAATATTTCCTTTAAATATAAGTCACTTTAAAGCTGTCTTAGCCGAAACTAAGAGCACCGTAGCTTGTTTGCGGCCAACGAGAATTAATAACTTAAACAATAAACAATGGCTGACGTAATAGCGGCACTTAACCCTTATCGAGCCTCAAAGTTAACCTGTAATTGCGGCACTTGAACAGTTAACTCCCAATAAGCCCGCTGAAAGCGTTTTGAGCGCTTCGCTCTCACCGGGAATTACACTTCATTTGCCTAACCAAACCGACGCCCAAACTCCCGCCGAGAGTTTGCGCAAAGTTTTAACTCTTATCTGTTGTCTATCAGGAAATTTTATGCGATTTTGTTTACCTATTTTAATGAGAACCGAAAAATGCTCGCACAACAGCGAATGAGGCGATGAGCGAAAGGAGGCACGGCAGGCAGCTGGTGGCCAAAGCCCTGCCAGAAACCAGGTCAAAGCAAACAGAACGAAAACAGAGCGAAAGGACGAAAATTTATGCAAAACTCAAAAAACACAAAACAAACCGGGAGAAACCGAAAAACAAGGAAAAAAACGCACGAAAAGGACGTTGCAAGAAGCCATGTCCGAAATGAAAGTGCGAATGTGTGTGTCGTGTGTTTTGTGTGTTTTTCTGTGTTGTGTGTGTGTGCCACAAGTGTGCCGCATGTGTGTGTTCGTAGGTGTGTAGAAATGGCGTGTATTGTATCAAATTTAAATGCACAACAGTGAAATAATGAATTCTTTTGTTTGTATTTGCATCTGTGCCTGTTGTTGTTGATGAGCGCGTTGCTAGAACCAAAATACCAAACAGAAACACAAAACACAAAACGAACCAAGCCGAACCGAAAAATAAAACAATGAAAAACAGAAGAACACACACGTTATAGTCACACCGAAAAAAATAATGTGATAGACCAATTTTCACATTAAATTGCCTATGGAAACTTGCATTAAGAGTTCAGGAAAATAGTAAAAAATAAGTATTCAAAATTCGTTCAGTCACTTTTATTAACATAACATAAATTTTTATTTCCCAGCAAAGTGTTTTAAAATTAAGTGATTATAATGCTTACTTAAATATTATTTCGTAGACAAAAACAAAAAAAAATTTAGACCTAAAGTCTCAAAAGCCCGCATTCATTGGTTATTCTAGATTGAGATATATTTTGAGATTTTTTTTTTAACCTTTGCCATTTTAATGAAATGTATCCTACGTTAATAGTACATTTATTTTAATTTTAATAACTTCAGTAATTCTCGGTGTAACACATAAAACTTCGTGTTGCTGCAGCAAATATATTTACAGCTGCGGAGATGAAAAGGCCAGATGGAAATTTAGCTTATATGGAAATTAATGTGTGTACAGTGAAAAGTTTTTGCTGCCTCTGCACGTGTCCGAAAAGGAAAATTTACTCCGTCAACAGTTAGTGTAAAAAGTGGCTGGACTTTCAAACAGTGTTGCCGCTATAGCATTTAGCCAGTTAAAATTGCAGAAGAATAATTATGTTTCTAAACTTATGTTTGGGTTCTTACGATCACTGAAAACTTTGCAGTACAAATAGCTACTGATTTAAATCTGATTACTTTGATTGTTTTAAGGGTAAAAGTATAACAAAAATGCTTATCTTAAAAAGTTACAATAAACTATAATATTATCTTACACAAGCTCTTCAAAGCCTCAATTTTACTGCCAAATATACATTTTAACTTGAAGAATTTTTATTAATTTAATATTTCAAAGTATCCATCTCCCGTAAAATATGTGGCAAGTATATAAATTTCTAATTGCTCTTTTTGGAAAGAAAAACAAGGGAAATGCAAGAAAGAACTCAATGTTCTGTCTCAATTTGGTTTCTTATTCTCCACTCTTTTTTGGTTAGCTAATTGCACGCTCTTTGTGTGGAAATGCAAAAAAAAAGGCAATTAAACTTTTGTATTCGCCTGCGAAGGCTGTTCCCATAATTGTATGGTTCGGACCACAAAGCAAGGAATTCGAGGAAAATTATAATTTCAAGCTCTAATAACGCGGCAAGGTGTAAGGCTAACGAAAAACGCTAAGTGAGGGCGTGTATTTCGGGGCGTGTCGTGGGTTAACTATAACTCAAGGCACTTGGAGTCAGGCGAAAGGGGCCTAAGTGGGTGGAAAATAGATCTCAGCTAGGGCGGGCTGGCGGTCTTTTTTATGGTTCTATGGAAAAAACCTAGCCTACTTATTGGGGAACGGAACTGAACGGAATGCTAATATTAGCACGTGTGACCCCCATCTAATCCTTATCAATAAAACATTGCGGAGAGCGGTTTTCCGGGTCATCAATTCTAACTACACAAAACCTACCTGCCTGTGCTTATGGTTTATTTAGCTTATTCTCAGCGCTTTATGTGGCCGCAAACTGCAGACAACAACGGAGCCCGCTCCCCCTCTGAATTTTGCAGTAAAAATAAAGCAAATAATGCACGGCAAACATTTCATTTAAACAATCAACGTCAATGATCTGTAAACAACAATGAAAAGGGTTTTTACTACCGCCGAGCATTTCGTTGGGGGCGTGCACATGCATACATCATACAAATACAGGCCAAGACGAGCTCCCACGCTCACACCCACACACTCACAACGGCATTCCTCCGCTGACGGCCATTGTGCTGGGCATAAACACACACTTTTAAAACACATCAAGCATACGCCCAGTGTGTCGGGGGATGTAGCGGGAGTGCCTGCCAGTGCTGTGTGTAGTGTGTTGTGTGGTGTGTGTGTGTGTGGGGCACATTTCATATGAAGGTAGCTCGCGGGTTACTTTCGTTCTACAAACCGTGAAAATGTTTTATTCAGCAGCAACCAAACCAAACTAAATAGAACGAAAAAAAAACGTGAGTCTACAAGCAGACAGCCCAAGACACTAAGCGAAAATATGTATAAGGAGCGGGAACAGAATTTCACATATAAAATATATATTGTTCCTAAGCCTAATCCATTGGAAATTATTCATAGCTAGAGTTTCTTCTTACCATTAAGGGTTGACTTACATTTTTCAAATCAAAGAAATCATAAATAAAGCTAATACCTATAAAGTACTAAAAGAATACCAACTATATTTTGAAGTGCATACAGATACTCGAGGAAAAACATCGGAATACAACCAGAAAAGTTTCCGCCTTCAATGTTTTGTTGTGTTATTTATTTTATTTTATTTTTTGTTCTCTCCGCTTTCAACTCTAATACAAGTGCGCATAAAATGTGACTTAACCAAAAATAAATACGGCAAGGCGCTAAAAGCATTTGCCAACGGCAGTTGCTCGCCCTTGCAGAGGTGAGAAAACCGCTGAGAGAGCTTAAATAAATTATCCATGCTAATTATCCGGGGATGCTTGCATAGTGGAAATTTATAACAGCCCAGATATGACTTTAATTTTAAGTGCCAGTCTAGAACGTAATTCAGTTTGCTTCATTAGAACACACATGAGACTGCAAGCTACGTCTACGGAGAACTGACAAACAAGTTTTTGGGCGCTTACTTAACACCAAGGCAAACACATGTTTACAGGATATATACATACAGGCAGAGTCTGGCGTATATACACAGAGAAAAATATTTAAGAAAACAAAAGAAAGCCTTAAACTCCAAATAGGGAATGCAACAAAATAATTTGTATATGGGCAACTTAAAAAAAATCTTTTACAAAATATATTTTAGTATAGAACATAGCCTTTATTAAGACTTTTGAGTTGTTATTTTATATTTTTTTATGACCTACTGTTCTATAAAGTAATATTCATTAGTAAGAAGCTATGTTCTCAGTGCCCGACAGCATCACAAAATGCTCAAGTAATTATTAAGTGCTCTTTGCGGTGCCGGGCCCCATGTTGCACTTTTCTCTACTTACCATATAGTATGTATGCCAGAGTCTTGTGGCATTTTTTGCTCCTCGGGGCGCCATATTTTTGAGGGCAAAAGTCGCAGCCACATTGTCAACAAACTTGAAGGATTATCAGAGTCAACAAACGTTGAGGCAGCTTAAGACGGGCTGCTTGGATACCCGGATGGCTGGCTGGTTGGATGGTTGCCTGGTTGGCTGGTAAGCTGGCTTGCACGGCAAACATGTTGAGTTGTCCAAGATGCCCACTAAACTATTCAAATATGCATTTTGCGGCACAAACATTTGCCTGGCCAAATTCAATTTCCACCAGCTGCTGCTCTCCTCCTGAGTTATTATTGAAGTTTCTCCTTCCTCGAGCCTAATAATTTAATTTGGTTGTAAATATTCTTGCGGCCATTTGTTTTAAATTCAAATTTAATTTCATTAATTTATTTGGGGTTATAAATTGCCAGTTAAGATATGCCGTGCCATGCCAAGCCGAGCCTTTTGCCAATTCGCATTCGCAATTACATTGCGCTCACATGGACAGGCATTTTAAAAAGCCTTCCTTCCACACTCCTCTGCATGTGTGTGTGCGTCCGCCTGTCCGGCGGAGAGTTGGCCAAATTAGTGCTCGTTTTAATTGAGTTTGTTAATAATTCAGTAATGGCCACTACATTCCATCGGTCTCCGAGCCAGAGAGCTTTGGCCACATTCACGGAAGTGGGACGCTGGTTACATGCCAGCTGCCAGCAAAATTCCAGCTGCCAGCCATATTCATATACTTACATTGAGAGAAAATGGGTCTTTATTGCAAGGAAATGTAGCTTAAAGTGAGTCTATACATTTTTAGTAATTATTTCTAAAGACCTGAAGTAAAAGAATATTTTTAGAGATTAATTTAACAAAGTTATTCTCATATAAGTTATAAGGCAAACCTCTTAGTCCAAAATATTGAATTGATTGCAAGGAGAGAACGTTATATAAGAAGCTTAGAATCCATAAGTAAAGTTTTATATTTTTTCCCTAATTAAACTTTTTCTCAGTGCTTAAATCCTTGCATATCCACATGTAACTGCAATTGCCAAGCATATGCATATGTGTGTGCGTGAGAAAAACTAATTAACTAGTTTTGCATTTGGCTCATTTCATTTGGCTCTCTCCTGGCTTTTTATGATTTTGATTAATTTTCATCCATAAATATTTATGCAACCGGCTTTATTATTCTGAGACCAGCTAAGGGCATTTAGTTTAGATCCAGATCCCGACTTCAGTCGCCCGACGCCCGACTCCCGATTCCCGTGCAAAACGCACAAAGGAACCGGGCCACCCAGGCAGCCTTTAATGTTTTCCGGGTCAGTCACAGTCACTCACTTCCCTTGAGCTCGTTGTCGGCACTTTTGTTTGTCAGCATGGACGATGACACCGCCGGACAGCCAGACAGCCGGACGGAGACGGAGACGGGTGTGCCCACCAGGCCAGGACGGAGCACGGAGCAGAGGGTAAAGGACAGGGAACAGGGAAGAGGCCATGCCGGAGCCGCCGGCTGCGCTTTTTACATAGCAAACCGGCAACAGAAGCCGCTTCAGTGGCATCCACATTGAGCGAAAGAATTTGAATTAAAAAATGCTAGAAAAAAATAAATTTCAATGGAAAAGTTACTTATAATGAAGCTGGGGACTTTTAAAGTCTTTTATATAATTATTTACGCAGTTTCAGAAGAAGTAAATGAGTTTAGGTTGGGAGATAAAAACTGCTTAGTGGCTAAAATAATTGTTGTGAATTAATTATTACTTCCTAAGGTATTTAGTAGACTTGCAGCTAGGTTTTTCTCTCAATGAAATCAGACAATGCTCCTCTCCGTCCATCCTTGCTGCCGGTGTGATGCTGTGCACTTGGGCGACTAAGCTGCATCAGCTCACTGGGCAGCAGCTGCGACTCGGAGGTCGCTCCCGCCCCCGCTGTTGACAAATAAGCAGAGGCCCAGCATTGCCACCATCCGCCACCCACATTTCATGCGGACAAATTGAGCAGGACATTGAATTGTCAACCAGGGGGTGCGCAGCAGCCCTTGACGGTCTGACGAACGCAACGCCCCCGAGTCCCACGTCCAACCAACTCGCAACTCCAGTGAAAAGTCGCTGCCTCTCTGCGGGGGGTTGATTATATTGTTGACGTTGATGTTGATGAAGCATGATTTGGATTTTCATCTTTATTGCATTATACTTAAAAACTATTAGCGGCCGGCCAATGGATCCGCGAACTGCTTTTGTGCGGGACTTTTATCTTGGCTCTTTTACACGAAGAAAGAAAAGGAATTTGCAATTCTCAGTAGGGATTTTTAGCATACGATTGTATAAGGGATCTTTAGAGATATATTTTTTAAATCTAAAAATGTGCTAAAATGTTTTAAAATTAAATTTAGATGCAGCAACTACTGTTTACCTTAAAAAAAAAAAAAATTAAAGTAGCCCAGTTCTGGCACATATTTATTATGCAGTGTTTAAACTTTTATGTAGGTACTACTTTATTGTAGCTATTCTAACATACCTTCTGCCACTCTATCCCGGCTAGAGTGGCCAACACAGTGCCTGACATAATTGCATTAGCCGTGGATGGACCCAAGTCTAGACCAACTATTGCTAAGCTGGTCTCACAGTTTGTTGCGGGGCCTGTTAACTGATTTATGTGATTAGTCGCGTCGCCGGGCTTAATGCAGATGAATGATGCTGTTGAAAAATTTAGAAATCAAATGGTTTCTCAGGCTGACTGCCACGCAGGCAGGCGAGATAATTTATGGGCTGATAAAAAGTAGCACTTAAGTCGACTACAAAATGCTCGTTAGCATGTATAAATTTAACCAGCCAGAAAATAATGCCCTGCTCGGGACTCGGGACTCGGTCACTCAATAGACAAATGGCCCCGGGCCAAGGCTCCCCGTTCTCCGTTCCAATCCCCAATCCCAGCGACTTATCTACAAGTTGCGCAGCTCGGAGCACAAAATCTTGATAATGGAAAATTTATTAATCCCATCAACGACAACAATAACAATAAAATGTAAACAAATGACTGACAGCGAACAGAAGAAGCTATTGGGGCGGGACAAAAGGGAAGGGCTAACCCCTTATTGAGGTGTTGCATGACATTCGAGTTCATTGATACAAATCAAAATCGGGCATTTGAGAATTTTATGGCATTCGAGGAGCCAGGAACTATGAATTACAAGTCGAGTGAGTCCCAATCAGGTGGCCTTTTGTGTGGCATTTATATGCGCATCTTGATCTACGGTCCTCGGACTCGGTCAGGGGTGATTTTTATTGAAAATGTACATTATTCTAACACGCAACGGTGGCTATTGTGTGCCTGTGATTTCCATTCGCCATAACGAAGGTCTTAATAATGATGTTGATACAACGTATTAGGCTGTCAGTAATAACTCAATTGGTAAGATCGATGGCGTTTGATAAGACAGGGGCCAGGACAGCGAGTTGTGAATTTATGCCAACGCCAACGCCACCGTCATTTTGTGTGCCGATAGTTTGGTCTGATTATCAGCATTTTGTTGCATTTCATGTGGGTGTATAGAAATGGCAGATATAAGTACAGAGAGCACAAAAATGATACACTAAAAGTTAATCATGTTTTACTCAAGGTGGAAGCATAAAAAGGATACCTAAGACAACAACCATTGATTTGAGCAAGCGACGAGTAGAAATGACTGGTAAAGACGACGAGTAAAAAAGAAATAAATAAAAAACAACAATTAATAATTCAATAAATTAATCCCATATATATAACCTTAAAGAAGAACTAACTTTATTTATTAGCAAAAATCGTATGCATCTTATTCTCAAAAATTACAACAGCAACCTTAGTTTTCTCTGTGTAGGCTAGAGCTGGCCCTTGTGTGTGTGTCCATAGCATGATTAGTATAATCGCAGAGGCAATTAATAATTGCGCGCCAAATGCGGGCCAAAATGCTTGACAACCTGCAGTGTGCCGTGCGGGCCGAAAAACCAATTTAGCACGTGTCAAAAGTGGCCAATTTACTTGTTACTTCTTGGCTTTTCCGCCAGCGAAACTCCGACTCCCCGAGTCTGTCAACAATGAAATCGGTGAAATTGGCTGGAAGTCCATCAAAAGCCAGCCAAAGGGGCTCCTTCTCCGGCAAACAAAGTTGAAACGAAATGAAACTTTACCCACTAATAGAAATGTTATTATTTGTCTGGAGCCCCAGTCAGAAGTCAACGGAAATATGAGAGTAGAGACGGGATTTCAAGAGACCTTTGAGTGCAAGTTTTTGTTTAGAAAATCAACAATTAGCTTGGCTTGCAAACTTCATTAATTAAACACTGTATCCGATCGCGTATTGATTTATGGCGCTAACGTCCTTGAGCAGTTCAAATTGTTCGTCCCGCAGCATCATCTTCATCTCCAGAGCCAGAGAGTAACCCTTTCAATAAATTCGGAAATATCGAACTTTTAACATTCACGCTTCCCCACTCTCACCCAAAAGACGCTCATCACGCCCGTCAGGTTGCGACTTAAGTTCTCAGCACAAAATTTGCACAAAGTCATCTGAGGAGGAGCCGCTGGCTCCGTCTCCACCTCCGCCTCCACCTCGAAATCAAAATAATTTAGTTACCACCTCCGCTCGCCTGCAATCGATGGCGGCTGTCGGAAACTTTAAAACTTTCCCCAACTGTTTGCACAATATCGCATGTTGGCAGTCCAGCTGTAGGGCTGGGCCACCATCTTAACTCCAGACGACATTTCGGACGCTATATTATTACAACAGTTCATCAAACTAGGAATCGGTGCACTAACAAAAAATATAACCAAATATTAAAACCAAAAATATTAAATTCGGAAGAAAGAATTATTATCAA
Organism: Drosophila tani; assembly: GCA_008042535.1. Classification (NCBI taxonomy): domain Eukaryota; kingdom Metazoa; phylum Arthropoda; class Insecta; order Diptera; family Drosophilidae; genus Drosophila; species Drosophila tani. Next base: position 22,288 of record VNJO01005692.1, on the reverse strand, counting down.
TATAATTATAATTTCTTTACATGAAGAATTTGCTCAATTTTGAATTTAAGCTTTGGGCAAACATATTCAAGACATTATTCACGAAAAATTCTATAAATTCCAGGACATCTCTCAGTGTCTCTAACTATATTTATGGCAAGGTATCGCTGTCGATGCCGACGTCCTCGCTAATGTAGATGTAAACGGGTAGCCCCTGGGACTTGCTTTTATCAAACAGTCCATTGGGTATTTGGGCTGGAGCTTGGGTAAACTTTGAACCTGCTGCGCTGCTCCATCTCACCCGAGCTCACCTGGGCTCTCACCTGGGCTCACCAGGGCTCGCCCGGCGGTGGTGCCTTTAGTCACAGAAAGTTTTCGCTTTCGATTTGCTGCTGCCAGTTCCCGTTCCCGTTCCCCCTTGCCGCTGGGTTCCCCTTCCCGTTTTCGTGCCAGGCCGTGGCCAAAACGCAAATTGTTGAAAGTTTGCACTAAAGTCGTTGATTTCATAGCTGAGAGGTGAGCTCAACTCGTTCAGAAAGTCTGCCAAAGTAGTTGACGTGAATCGATGGAGGGGGCTGGGACGCAGGATAAGAGGATCGGGGCTCCAGGGGACGGAGCAAGGAGCACAGCCAGCAAGGCACGTAATTGAGTAAAGTTGCTGCGGTGCAAATGCGAACGAGTGAGCGAACGGATCCACTTGAGAGGCCGAGGCACATGGCGAATGTTTCGATATATTGCGTCTGGCAGCCGTAGCGCGACAATGAAAACTAACAATAACTTTCATGCAGCGGTCGATGGACGGGCCCTCATCTCCCTGGGAGCCCTCAAAACTCAAATCATAGGCCAGGCCTCCGAGATCTGGCAGGGCAGCAAACTCGGGCGAACTGTCGGCATTTACTCCTGGGCTTTTTAATTGTCCGCCCTTAATTGTGTGTGTTGAGTACAGTTGTGGGTAATAACAATAGCCCAAAACTATATTTTTAATGAAAATGAACCGAAAATAATATAATTTTAATAATTAAATTTAATCAAATTAAAAAGTTAAAGATTTGTACTGAAGCCTTCTAGAATAATTATTCTTCGATGGTAATATAATTTTTTATTTCAAATTCTGTATGTTACAATAAAATCTATATGTCTTTATCTATATCTTTATCAATATTAAAAGCTGTATAAACCCCGTTTTCTCTTACTCCTGCACTTATTTATGCTTCAGTAAATAAGTGAAATGTTCTCTCCAATTTTCACAAAAACCGTGTCAGGACCTGGTGGATTTATGCTTAGAATTTCCTTCACAACATACGTATTGTGTGTATTTCAGCGGGAACTTTAACTTTTTCCCGCAGAGTTGATTGTTTTCGAAGCAATTTCGCTGAAGTGAATACTTGGCCTTAGCTGGGTGGATTTCGGTGCTTTATGGCAGAGTTTTAGACGCTACTATTTTACTCGCCACTGTGTGTGTGCGCCTGTCCGTTGGCCCGTTGCTTGCCTCTGTATGGGTGAACGGGGCAATGGCTTCTGCTGGATTTTATCCAGCTAGTTGACGACGTTGTGTGTGTGTGTTTGTCTGCTTTTTGCACAGTGTAGTAGCTGCACTTCAATTTGTGACATTTTGACAGCAGTTGTTGCAGTTGAATCCGAAAGTTGCTCTCTTGAGTAATCGCACAGCTTTTTCACTTACAAACGCGCAATTTTGTGGATTGCACAAAAATACGTACATAGACACACACACGGTACCGTGAGCGGATGTGTCTGAAAGCCTAGACAGCAGTTGGGAACGGAGTACAAGTTAAATATTTATGGAAAGCAATCTAAATGTGGATTTCCGTAGATGAGTGGGGTCGACGAGAAAGCCTCGCGGAATTGCCAAGAATAAACAATTGCTAAGTACGATAATGGATACAAAATTGAGAAGGGACAAATAAAATTAAGAAATTAGGTACTTTAGCGGCGGTTGTCGTCATGGCTCCGATGACAAATTAATGAACGGCTCAAGAGGGTAAGGGAGTGCCATAAAATTATATTGAGTTACAACTAGTAAATTATTTAAATGTAAGTATTATGTACATTCTTTTTTATATTAAATATAGTATTTACTTACAGACAATAAAAAAGTGTGGCTGTTCTCCAACTAACAAGGCCGTCAGTTTGAGTTTGATATTTTTTTTGTGATTGCATTTAAAACCACTTTGGTCGAGCAAAAAATGTAACGCTGTTCAGCCAGTTATATTTATTTTTTCGATGCATTTGACGCAAAAACTATTGCGGCTGAATTCATTTATCAGGCGATCCAATTATAATTATAACCAGTTTAACAGATGAGCTATTCCGTCGCCTTTCATTGCCTCAACTTTGGTCGCCGTCAGCTGGGGATTTGCGAGCTGAAATTACAACGCACACTTAGGGCCTGTATTTACTGCGAGTGTTTGAGGAGGAAAGGCTGGCTGGCACACACAAATACAGCGAGTTAGCTATTAAACATATTTGACTTGACGTCGAAGTGAGCAAAGCACACATATATTCACACGGATGCCCTGGCTTAAGGATGCGTTGACATCCTGGCTACATTCTAGCCAAATTGCGCTTTAAATTACTTTATTTTCATTTTAAATAAAGGAATGATCTTCCGCTTCGAAATACAATTTAAAAGTTCATGTAACAAATTCTTAAATAAATAAGTGCATAAATCATAAGACTCAACAAAGAAGCAAGTCAATAAATAAATATTTACAAGTACACCCACGTTTTTGTGATCTACGGTTAGCAGCACTGATGCTCCTCGGATGCTGAACCAGTTGTCCTTGGCCCGGGAGGCTGTGTGTGTGTGAGGGGTGTATGATAATAATTCAACAAATTGTTGTTTAACAAGGAGAGACAGCCACAGTCACGCGACCCACTCCTCTCTCTCATTGCTCCTCGAACTCCGAACCTCTGGAGCGCTCCTCGTGTTAATCGCTTTATATGCAGCGATTGAGGGGGTGAGTGTGGGTCTGAGGTGATGTCTTGTTTTAATGCAATGTGTGTGTGTGTGGGCGTGGGTGTGTGGGTGCCTAGGGCAATACACGCACAGCTGCCGAAATATCTTACCTCCATTCCATGAAATGAAACAATTAGGAGAAAAAGTTGCCTCTTGCTAAGGACACTTTCCTTTCCTTTTCCCTCCATTCCTGCTTTCCTCCTTTCCTGAGGGGTTTTCGGATATATCCAAAGACCCAACCCTTTTTATAGCTCGGCAAACATGTGTATGCCTGTAAACAAGGCTGCCTCCTTGTGTGTGTGTGTGTCTCTGTGTGCGTTTAATGACAAAATAATTAGAAAACTTTTTGTGTACTCTGCCGCCGGGTCCTGGAGTCTGAGGCCCGATGTGTCGCTGTCGCTCCGATGTCCTCCCACATTTCCGAGGCTCCACTCTGCTCCGCTCCCTGTCAATGTCACCGCCAATTTGCTGCTCCTGCCAGCCCCTTCTTTGGGCCGGGTTCTCTGGCACTACATGTACGTTACGTATACGTAATACGTGTATATCCTGATCCTGGCCACACACATCTGGAAATTGCTAAACAAGAACAACGCTGGCTTCCTCGGCCTTGGTGTCTTTGGCAATTAGGAGGCAGGGTTTGCGACATTGACACCTGAGGGGTGGCTGAGGCACAGGTCGCATGCCAAAATGTTAAAAAATGCATGCCACGGAATTTAAAAGCAGCTAATAGTGTATTGCGATCTTATTAAGAAAGCATGTTGTGTTAAAAATTTAAAATAGCTCAAGCCCCAACCATTATCCTTGTGGATACCAACATCCTGAACTTTTTAGCGTGGGACACAGATTAAATGGCTCAAGGTAACTTACTATATTATTTCGGTAGCCTTGAGGTAGGGCAGGACCGGCATTGCTATCGGTTTTTAATTATCTTGGAACGAATGCAATTGCCATTAAATTGAGAGCACCGCAAGGCACCAGTGTGTGACTAATGCGGTAATCTCCGCGGCCGGGGAACCAGCCAGCCACCCAATGGCCCGAATATTTTATTGGATTCGGCTATCAGCCACTTGGCATTTAGTTATTAGGCACTTGAACATATGGCGCAGCCAAAAGGAGCGAAAAACTTTCGCCAGACAGACGCAGAGCACTAGAGTGTCCGGTGCACACACATAGAGAATATACACATACATACATGGCTGCGGGCTGGCCCACATTGCGTATGCGTATCGCCGGTTCGCCCCGTCACGAAACTAGCTGCTTACCGGCTGTGTACGTGGAGGTGTTTTTATTGAAGTGCGTGGCGAAACACTTTAACTCGTTGTCCGAATAGCTGCACGGACCGGGCAGATCTGAGCAGCTCCCGGCACGACAACTCCCGGACTTCCTAACCCACAAAACGTGCTGCCAAATCGATGGCTGCCGCCCATGGTCGCTGAGAAGGCGGTGGCACGGCGCAAATAAACAGCTTTTAGGGACACCGCAGCAGTAAAAGAAATTACGTATTTCTTTTTCGTAGAGTCCGACGTTGAAAATAACAAGAGGTTTTTACGAGGAACGCCTTACGAACGCCTTTCAACTGTTTAAATTTAAAGTTAAGCAAGTTACTAGATATATTTCAGCTTATTTGCTTAGATTTCTTATTAGTAGAAACAAACAGTGATTGCTTCTTGCCGAAGAATTACAAAAATAGCCTCTGCTAGAATTTCCAAAAAGGTTTTCCGTCAAAGACTAAGCCCTGACCGATAAACGCTTACATGAACTCATACCTGGACAAATACTCGTATGAATACGACGATGCCAGGTATTTGCACTGGCCAAAAGGAGGAACCGCAAAAATACAAAAAAAAAACAGAACAGGGGAAAAACGTTAAGCTAAAGGCAAACTTTGCGCCACGTGTGGTGGAGAGCGAGCCAGAGGAGGCAGGAGCTAGTTGATTTTCCACAGTTGAGTCGAGTTTATTTTGCCGGCCAGGTGAGAGCAGGTGAGAGCAGGACTGTAGGGCAGAACAGCAGCCGGCATTGCATACATTTTTGCTGCGTGCCTTGGTAGTTTTTCTACCATTCAGCAAGGGCCGGCCAAGTCGAGCGTGAAATGTTGATGAAGTAACCGCACATGTTTGCCGTTTGCCTCTTGTCGTGTATAAGTTCCTAAAAACCGGGTTCACCTCAAGTGAGTGTTTAGGCGCAAACTTTTATTTTGGTTCTTATACACATGGGAAAAAACAGAACTGATAATATTAATATGCATAAAAGTGAAGAAAGCCATAATAAAAATATAATTTTGGAATTTAGCTTGAATTTTCAAAATATTATATTAATATTGTATTATCTTCCCGAAAATCGTTTTTATGAAAAGTAAATAGTTTTTTTAAAGTAAATAGTATTATATTTTTATCTAATCATTTCAATCCTTAATACATTTTGTTTTTAGTGTTTTTATGCTGTTGTTACTGAAGTCTAAGCTCAAATTAGTTTGTCCAGCAGGACCCACGTAGTAGGATTTGTGCAACAACAACCTCGTCGTGTTGGTCTGTTGCTCACCACCCTTCGTCGTCTTTTTGTTGGTTGGCATATACAACATATACATATACAAATAAAGCGATAAAAAAATACTTGAAAACAGAACCGAAAAAATATAAAAGTTCGCAACTAGAGCATGTCATGATGCACGGCCAGCATAGATGTTGATGCACATACATCGTTTGGCGAAACAACCATCAGAAGGCGAGCGAAGCGGGCATGGGTGGAACAACGGAATTCAGGATTCCCCGGATCCACTGGATCCAGGACTCTGATTCAGTTTCAGTTTCGGTTCCAAGGACAATGTAACCATGTTAAACAGCAATCAGAGTGGAAATACAAACCACTCGCTGGTAATTTTGCATGCAACGCTTAATGCTTGTGGCGAAAGTGGCGTTGATTTCGGCAGACAACTTTTTCAGTTTTTTTTGTTCCCCTTTCTTCTTTGTTTTTTGGTGGGTTTTTTTCTGTTTTGTTTTTTCTGTATTACATTTCCCCTTCCAAATACAGTGTCGCTAAAGTTTTTACGGGGCGTAGGGGCGGCAGGGCGGCAGGCCCTCGGCAGCGGGCCAAATTAAACGAAATGTATATAAATTCGCTGCAGCGGCGCTGCTGCACTCGAAATTTGAGTGAGTGGCTGCATGCATAAAGAAACACCAGCAGCAGCGGATGCCCGAAGGCTGAGCAGTGGCAGCACTGAGAGAAATATCTTATAAAAGTATATAATAGTTGAAAGGTTGAAAAACTAAGCTAGTTTAAATTATGCGACTATATAATCCATAATATTAACAAATAGATATTTTTTCTGGACATATTTTTAAAACTTTTCCTTGCGTGAGAAAGCCTTTAAACTTTATTAATATATTTTAAATAAATATTTGCTATCAGCAAAATTACTTCATTATGTTCTTGATCAACTTTAGGCTTCTTTTGCAATTTATTTTGCATTTTAAACCCACAATTTCCCTCTGTGTGGATATAGTTTTCGGGCTGGTTGGCTGAGATGTGCAGGCAGCCGTGGCGTGAGATGTTTGCCAACATGTACAACAATGTACTGTTGCTGTTGCTGCTACTGTTGTTGCTGCTGGTGCTTCTGCCACTGCCACTGCTACTGCCTGCCGCGTTGTCTAAAGTTTGAAGTGCGCATAATAAGCCAGGCAGCGAGAGGGGGGAGCTGTGCCCCGCCGAACCATGCCAAATTAGGCACTGCAGATAGTGGCCCGAAATGTAGGCAACCGTTTTTGCGAGGCCAAAAGAAGTGAGAAGTGCTCGGCAGCGGAGAGGCCCGGGGCCCGGGGTTCAATGAGCTGCTCGGGGTACGTGGCGCAGCTTGTTAGCTTTCGAAAGTGAAACTAATTTCCGTTCTTACGTGGCTTTGGCTTCAAGTTGCCCGGAACTGGGTCAAAGAGCGAAAGTTTCGGTCTGAAATAAGTTCGGCTCATAAAGAGAAAGAGAATATTAACAAGCAGAATACAAGTGATAATTGCATAAGCAGAAATTAGTTGAGAAACGTGCACTTATTTATTTTATTTCGAAACTAGAACACCGTTTGCCTTCAATATAATTATATAGTTGTTTAGTGCTTGCAAAAACCACTCCTAAATGATTGTGAGATGAAAGAAAAAAACTATAATCTACAGCAGCATCATTATCTCATTAGCCCACATGCAATTGGCTAATTTATTAATCCACTTACAAATGATTTTGTATTTTGCCCCCGGCCAAAAACAGAAATTATAATTCTCCACACCTACTCACTCTCTATTTTTCCAAACCTCTCCCACTCTTGCAGAAAATTGAAATCGGAAAAACAATGCAACAATTGGAGAACACCGCTCACCTCAATGCCAGGCAAAGGCAGCAACAACAGCGACAGCAGGAGCAACATCAACTGAAACAGCAGCAGAAGCAGCGCAAAAGTTATGCCCCGGGCAGAAACTGAAAATGAAACAACTTAATTAGTAGATGTAGGAGTCGAGAGCAAAAAGCTGCGCGCACTCCCTGAATTCCGAATCAGACTAGCCCAGTTCAGTTCAGCTCAGCCCGGCTTAGCTCGAGGAAGTGGAAGTAAGCATTACAGCGAAATTTAAGGAAGAATTGCGCCCAGGGAGCCGCAAAACTCGCAAAACTCCGGTAAACGTGTTCGCGTGTGAGTGAGAGTGGCCGCATTTTTGTCGAGAAAATTAAATTGAAAACAGCGCCCGAAGAGCGGCGAGTGTAAACACTCAAGTATACGAGCCGAGCCTGCATATAAACTGTTACACTTTACACAATGGATTTGGCAGCGCCAAGGACTTCCCCGATGCACGTAACCACTTCCTACTGCGCCAGCATCCGTCGGTGCTACTTGGCTTTATTCGCGCTCTTCCTGTTCGCGGCACACATCAGCATAACTTCCGGTCAAATCGATTGGGACGATGACGATGATCCAGGTGAGTGACTGAACAAATTTGAGACTTGCATGTGTATATCTCTTCATATAATATGAATATTGGTCCTCCTAGAGTGAGAATACAACCGAAAATGTGATTAGAATTTAAAGTTTGGCCACTCACCACGTGCATAAATTGCCAATGGCCTTCGGAACAGACAGTTCAATCAGCCAGAGATACAGAACAGCAGCTACAGCCGAAAGCAGCGCCTTCCGATTGAGTTTTGGTTATGTTTTTGTAATTAAGTTAAATTGCCATTGCGTATACGCCGTGGGTGCCCGAGAAAAGGGGAAAGAAAAGGGGAAATCAGGCAGAGCGCTGGGAACGGGTCTTTTAATTAATCGCAGATTTATGGCTTGAGGTATGTGTACTGCCATATAAATGGAATTTTAATTATTCAAAAGCTACAATTAAAATATTTAATGAATTCATAAGTCTGACAGTTTAATTGCAAGAGTTTGCCATAACTTTGCCAGTGCCGACGAGAATATTTATAGAAACGGATAAGTCCTTGTGTCGGAGAACAGGCCAAAGGAAACGCTCAGAGGCTTTGTGTTCGGATACCTGTTGGACACATATTTTAATTTATTTATTTCCAGCAGCTGTGGGCGAAAAGTTCAATCTTTCGGCCAAGCCATTAGCACAAATATTCATAAACTTTTGTGAGAGAGGAGCTTCCACTTTTTTCTCCTCCTCGTTCGCTTTGAGGCGGTGGAGGACTCACACCGATTCAAATTCATCGAAATAATTAATTTCTGTTTGAGGAGAGCGCTTTCACGGCACTTGAGCCTCACACACCTCTCTCAGCCCTCTGCCACCCAGTAGATGGCCTTGTATCCAGCACACTTTTCTATTTTGTGATCAAAATGGAACTCCTTTGTGCTTCGGTGGGGCTAAATCACACGGTTTGTCTCATTTATCGATTTTCGCCCCATTGTGCGAGGCCCTCGGTGGCGCACGCTTTTAAGCTAACGATGCAAACTGAAAATGTTGACAACAAACATTTTTCAAGCTGTGAGCTGTAGCTGTGTAGCTGTGTCGCTCTGTTGCTGTGTTCCTGTGTAGTGGTGAGCTGCGAGCGGTGTGTTGTCCTTGTTGCAAGGTAGCCGAGCCTTAAACAAATACAGATAGAGGTCTCTCAGCGTGTGCGCTGCTATTCCCCCAGCGCCGCACACACGTGTGTGTATATCTCAGATGGAAATAGAAGCAGACAGCAGAAGCCACCCGCTGTGATTCCATTTTAGTCGGGCTACAAGCCAGAGCCCAGCCAAGTTTTTACTTTTACAGTTGGGAAATATGGTTTTGCATAAAATTGCGAGTAAATGCTGCGATATGAGTCAAGGCTAAGATTAGCCAGGCATGATCTTAAAGCACCGTTTTGTACCGAATGCTGCAGATGCGCCGCCAGTGGAAAATTACAAAAAAATTAATCCGAGGAGAGGGCGAAATAAAAATGCCACAAATTTGCAGAAGGCACACGGAGAAAATTTTGCAGTTGTTCCAAGAATAAGTCAAAGTGGCTAAAACTCTGCAAATTCCTTATATTTAATGAAATTAAAAATATATAAATACTTTCTTAAATAAAGACAGGCTAAAGATAAGGACTAATAAATAAAAAAGACTGGGCTTATATGAGAAATTAAACTAATTTTAATAAATTAATAGAACTTATCACACGAAATAGATGTTCTTTCAGCATAAGCAATATATCTTAGCTCCTTAAATAAATGTTTAAAAGTTCACCAACGATTTTTAAAGGCCGTGGAGCTTTTTAAATCCATCAACTTTTTGTCCCAGTGCACAGATACCGCCGCAGGGCAATGTGGCTATGGCCATAAACAACCGGCGTTCTTCTTGGCCCCGCCAACACTGTAAAATTATGAAATCATAAAAATATTTTTACGATTACATAAAAAGTTGCGAAAATGTGGGCGTCACATACAATGTACGCCGTGGTCCTAGACATTGGGTCGGAGTTTTTTTCTTTCTTTTTTTTTGTGGAGCCGTCCCGGCAATTGCGTGATAGTATAAAATTCAACTTTAGACATATGACTTCATTATTTATCAAACTGCCTGCCGGGGCTTGAAAGCGTCAAATGGCAAAGAGCGGACAGGACCCGATCCCAGTCCCCTGGAATAGTTCTGCGCCCAACCGCACACCCAACATTGACCTGTGGCCGGAACCGAAACCCAGTGCCATATATTCAAATTACGTGTGTCACACACAAAGGAAGGAGCAGAGCTTGGCTAACGTTTCAAGGGGCCGAAAACCACATTCGAACAATTTCATTAAAAATGAGCCACATGTGTGGGACGCTTTTCGGGTTATTTCATTTGCTGAACTCTGCGGCTTTAACCCTATTAGCCTTTTGCTGCTGCCGGCCATAATTCATGTTGTTTTCATTTGTTTTGATTAGCAAATGAATGCCGTCCGGGTTTTTTGGTCCGGATTGTTGGATTTTTCGGTTACACAGTAAAAAGAAATTGAAAAAATTAATAAGAGATTGAGTCTTGGCAGTCTTTGCAAAAATTTATTCCTCATTTCGGCGTTTAAGTGACTTGTGAGAGGTTTTCGAAGCGAGCATTCTTTTGGTGGCTCCTAAATTTAAATTTGTGATTGAATACCTGACTATATAAATTTTTCTCTGTGTGACAAATCATAACGTGACTCGCGAGGCGGCCACTAAAAATCGTATTTCGAGTATTTGGCTCTGTCTCGTGCGTGTTTCGTTTCACTTGCCACACGCAATCCACAATCCGCCATGTGAGCTGTGAATTGCTGTAACACAACACACTTCTCCTCCAAGGAATAGGGGATACGACGGCGACGAGAGAGAGGTGCCAAGGGGAACGCGAAAGAGGAGCGAACGCGTTGGACATAAAAATTTTAATTTATGCCGTGTTGAGTGCGTTATGCCCCAGTTCGCCACAAGTGTGCCTACTTTAGATCTCCCCCGTATCACACAATGTATGCAGATAGCTGGCACACCACCGTCGAGCCCACAGTGTATCGGGAAGAGTGGAAAATTACAGATTAAATAATTTAAATTCATTAAAGTAGTTAACTAAGTACATAAGCAGCACACACACGTTGTTTATGAAGTTATCTGGATTATTAGTTTAGTTTAGGAAGTATTTTTCGATTTTATGGATAGCAGAGCCGCTTAAACGCTTTAACCTAGGGTACCGAGGGACTCCCTACTCTATGCCCTTATTTTTGACAGTCTATTCAGGGACTTGGTGCACTGTGCGGCCCCAAGTCAGACCACAAATCGGCACTTCTGACGCGCTCTCTATAGCTCATTTTGCCGTCGCTGGCCGGGCGCTGGAAAATGTTGGATTTGCTCAAGGCACGCGATGGATTTCCATTCCATTTCCCTGCTGATACCATGTGAGGGAAGGCGGCCGCAAATATGTAAAAATTATAATTCATGTTACATATTTGATGAAACACATTCAATCATTCGCCTGGCACGGCCGCAGCCCGATAATTACGCATTTCGCCTTTTTCGCAGTATGGTTATTTTTAATGATAAATGACCGGACCCAAAGTGTTGGAAATTTTTCGGAGCTTATGCCGAATATTTCACCTCGCTGGTGTTTATGTGCTGGGCGTGTTGTTTCTCCCCTTCCTTACTCCCTCCTCCAGCTTTGTGTGTAACTAATTTTGTGTCAAAAATACTTAGCAGCAACAACGATAATACCCATTCGCACCGGCATGTACGAGTTTGGTAAGGAAGGAAGGTAAACAAGCGGCTGACTATGGCAACGCAATTTGTCATTTGTCAGACTCTAATGCAGTTAATAATTAGCTAAGCTGTCTAATGGCAAGGTGTCTCGATTCCTCCTGACACTGTAATACTTGACTCCACCCCGCGCCCACGGATTCTCCTTGGGGCCATTAGCGCAGCCAAGTTACTCCGAGTTTGGAAAGCCTACTGGGAAATCAATAGATGATTAATTGCCTTGGCTAGGATACGTTTGGCCTTAAAGGATTTGCTATTTGCGTAGAGTGCTTAAAATATATGGATAATTTGGATAATTATGTAACGAATATAGGAAGTCGGAATGGGGTCATTGACATTATTCTTGAACCGATTGTGTAATAGTATTTAAACGTGAAATGTTTGTTCCGCAGTTCGTTTTACTTAAGAGTAAATAGTTCCACTAGCAAATTATCCATAACTTAACCATTGAATCCTTTATATTCCAAAGTTAAGAGAGTGATCAATAAATCGGCGGTTTGCATACTGTTGAGATTCCTGGCCGTTGACAACATCAATGTGCTTATCCAGTGATTTAGCCGACTTTAGCTCAGCGGGGAATTTTTCCCCAACAAAGGGAATATCATTTCAAATGTCATGTATAAAAGGAAGAAGTCAAAAAAGTAAAAAGGGAGAACTAAAGCTGGTGGAACACGCGAAATCCTAGACCTCCGGTCCGACTGTCGCGCAGCAGACACGCTAAAACTGTTCACTTTGGCGAAACGTATAAATTTTCTATTGATTTATGCCAAGTTTGCATGCCATTTTTTTCGCTTTGCATAATTTCTGCTGTTGGCCAAATTGCACTCGCCAGAAGGACGAAGAAGGAATGCGAAAAGGACGTTGGCGAGGTACAGGGAGGGAGGCAGGGAGGCTGGCCGAGGACGACCAAGGCAAATACAATTGTTGCGATTGCGACTGTCTCTTCGCGGTCATGGCTCGACTGCTACTTACTAACACAATGGCGAACGCAATTTCCAGTGTCGCTGCGAGTGCACAGAGAGAAAAACTATGAGTTTGAGCTGGGCATGAAAGTATTTTTTGAAATTGGAAATAATAATAAATATATATTTAGATAATTCGTAAGCACGCATAAACATTAAATTGGATATATTATTTCCCAGGGAGTTTGGATATTCTGTATTTAATTTTCAGTACATAAAAAATTCCATAGAAAAGGTATTATTGGTCAATTTTTTTCTCAGTGTCCAACTGCGGCAGTTACAGTTAGGTTACAGCAGTTACAGCGGCTACGGCAGCTACAGTGCTGCAGCTAGTGGCATGAATTGCGATGATGGAGTTATCCATTTATACTCGCATTTGCATAGAACCAGTGCCTGTGATTGCCGCTGGGCGAGAGACGCTGCGCTGACACATGACATGGAAAAATGAAAACGAAGCCCGTCGTGCAGTCAGTCTCTAGTCGCTTTTCTCGCTTTTCCCGCACTTCCGCTTTCCCGACCTATCTCGTTCTGACGCAGAACAAATGGTCAAACAGTTGGCGCTGCAAACCCCATCCCCTGACAGCTTAGACACGGGCAGAAACCCCCAAAAAAAAGCAAAAAAGTAACGGGTATAAAAGGCGGAAGAGAAACGGCTTTCACAGATGCAGCCCTGCCCTGAAAGTGCTGCGATGCTAGGGAGCCTGCCACTGCAACATTTTCTATATATCACATGTAAATATGATAGCCAGTTTCCCTATGCCTACGACTGTGGTCGAAATTATAGCTCTGAACTTCCGAGGTTTTGGCTAACATTTACTAACCAGAAAATATGTGCTTGATTTTTTTTTTATTTATAATATTTTGTGTACGGCAATAAGCGAGGTGTTACCTTAAATATTTGCATTTTATAGCTGGTAGCTATTTGGAACAAATGTTTGTACTTAAATCGTGTACAAAATGGTTTCATGAACTTGCATAAATTTCCCTAAAATGTGTTTTTAAAATAGGAACAATTTTATGCAAAGAGTTTAAATATGCCAACTTAGATATTAGCTTAGTAGCATAATTAGCCAAGTCTTGAAGCTAATATCTTCCCCTGCGCTATGGCAGCCATATCTGCGTCCTGGGAATGCCAGAAATGTGCCTCTCGGTCTCTGCTTAGCTTTTGACTGGCTGCCAGGCACGCTCGGTTGGAAGTCAAACCCATGTTGCACATCCATCACTTGGAGTAAACAATTTTTGATTAATCGCCGCCACCGGACTGCTGCGACTCCAAGTGGAACTGGGTGTGGCGTGCACTTTGTGCAACATTTTTCCAATTGCTGCAATGAAAACACAGCACGAAATGGGAAAAACACAACAAACTCTTTGGTACGTGCACAAGGACGCAGGACTGAGCATTCCCCCACTGGACACATGTATACAAATTGCAGAAGGAGCCGAGCCAGAGCAGCTGGCTCCGCGTTTTTGGCCAGTGCAAATTTGTAACATGACTGCCGGACCCGACCGCCAACAGGCCAACCAGCATCTGGCAAAGCGGAAAGTGGAAAGCGACTACTGACCAGCATCAACGGCTGCCATTTGACTTTTGCATATTCGACACGACTCCGGCTCAACTCGTTACGGGCGGCCTCCATTTGTGCCGTCAACCGTTGTTAAGCCTCACAACTTATCAAAGTGATCGGAGCGGACTTGGGTCCGGACCACTTAATGGGGGTTTCTTTTGAGAATTTCAATACATATTAAACGGGTTATGCCACAAAAGGATTACAACACTTGTCCCCCAAGCATATCATTATGGTTAAACAATTTTTTCCGACAACTTTATTAGCCCGGCCCCAAAATCGACTGACCCGTGGAGAGCCAGACGAGCCAGAGGAGCCAAAGGAGCAAGAGCGGCAGCAAAAGGCAAAAGGGTTTCCCTGGGCGAGGCGTGCGAAAAATTCTAAACAAATAAATAAAAGGCAAGTTTGTAGCCGGCGAGGGCCAGCGTGGAAAATTGCTATGCGGCATGCGTCAGCGTCAAAAACTATTTTATAGCTGATTCGTGTTGTCGTCGGCATTGGAAATGGAAAAGGGGGCGAAAAAATGGGGCGGGGCTAACGAGGCTGCTGGCCAACAGAGCGGATGGACGCTGGCTGGAATAAGTCAACGTGGCAAAATGTGTCAAAATGTGCAATTTATTTAATTCTCGACGCTTACACACTTACAGCCGACCCTTCTCCATTGGATTTCCACTTGTTTTTTCCCTGCACTTGCAAAAAAGAGAGCCTATATGTGATTTAGTTTTTAAAGTGAGCAACGAGTATGTTTTTATTCCACTAAATTGAATAACAAAATACATAGTTATTCAGTTTATTTCCAGTAATGATTTTAGTTTCATCCTCGATCGAGTTTTTTGCTCCGTGTGCGAGTAAACTCATTTTCATACTTTGTGTCTTTGTTTTCCTTTTTATTTTTCGATTTGACTTGATGCTATTTAAGAGCAAAAACTTTTAAGTTCTTCCACAAAAGTTTCGCAAGCAACATAAATTGGATTAAACCAGAAAGATGGCACCAGCGCGGCCCAAGGACCGGGACCAGGACACAACTTGCCCCTTTGTTGTGCTGCTGCTGCTGCTGCCCTCGCAATCCAATCATCCAGCCATTTCACCGGAAAAAAACCCTTTTCATCCCGCTGCAAAGTATTTGCTAATGTGTACGAATTTGAGGGAATGCACGTGACGCCAGGAGTGGAACGGACCCAGCAGTGGCCGGGTCAACTCATTAGCCAAATGAAGCCAAAAACTAAACGTATTGCCTGGAAACTTTGAACAGTCAACATGGAGGTTGCTCGGTCCGTCGGTCGGTCGGACGGTCGCTCCGATCGGCAAAATCAAATGGGGCATGGGCTGCAAAAACTTTTGCAACCCCGGGGAAAACCATAAATGTCAAAGTCAGCTAAAAGTTTGCATAGTTTTTGACTTTCAACAGCGAACAGCGAGCAGCCCCAGGGCCGCCCCTCGTCGCCCCCCAGACCCTGGCCAGAGGCCCATGTGGTTGACATATTTGCTGGGGGATTATTAATTGAAACAAGTTAATTTGCACAGAGTATTGGCCGGCGAGAGCGAGGAGCGGCAGCATCAGCATCACGGACCCCGGACCCGAACATGGCCGGGGGGAGTGCGACATTGTCAGAGGAGACGTTGCCAAAGGATATGCCACGCCTCTGCGCCCCCCTTTTTGTGTCCAGCCAGCTACGGAAAGACATGCAGGAGGGTCGGTGTGTGTGTGTTGGCAGGCTAACAAGAAGGAGCCAAACAAAAACGAGGAAAACAGCAAACAAAATGCCAGCAAAAAGTTATTAAGAGACATCGTGTTCTTGTCCCAAGGATAAACTTTTCATATGCTTTTTGAATTAAACACTCGGTAATTTTTCTATGGGATATCTACTATATAAACATATATACGAACATTTGTTTATTTGGCATATGCATATTTAGTTTGCCCAAAGTTTCTCTGTCTCTGGCGCAAAAACAACTTATAATTAGCATTTAAAGTCAAGGAATTTGGCCAAAACTTGTATGGCCAGGACAGCCTGCAGATCAACTTTAAGTCGAGTAATTGCACAAAACGTCTGCATTTAATTTAAGCCATTTTAGAATACTTCTGCTGGGGAAAGAGCGCCCGAGAAGATTACTTTTTAAACGGACTAATGATGCATCCCTTTGTAATCGGTGCGCTTGGGTAATTCAAGATTGATTGACCTGCCAAATGAACCTGTCACGGCCAAAAACAAAAACAGAACTCACTTCAGTTGCTCTGAGCGAATTGCTCAAATTATTTACTGATGATTTTAGCCTCTGGGCTTATATTGATATATTCTGCAGTTTTAAAGGCCCGTGAAATGGAGTAAGAAATTAATTATTCAACTTAATAAAGGATTCAATTGCTATTCATCATAAGTCCCTCACAATTTTCACCATTGTATCTGTGTGTTTGAGGTTGTTTTGTTACGGAAAATGTTAGTTTCAAATAAATGGTAAATATGGAGGCTTTCAATTATGGAATTATTACAATGTACTTCTGATCATTATAATAATATTTGATTAAATGAGGGAAAATCCACATTCTCAATGATAGGATCCTTCTTGCAAAATTAATTGTGCAAAAGTCTTTGTTTTACCTCATTATTTACGGGTAAGCCTATGGCTGCTGTTAAACTTAAAGCCACAACCAATATCGGGTTATTGTTACTGCCAGACCTCATTATTTATGCCCCAAGTTATGCGGCCAACAGAACATTAAATGCAAGCTGCAGCAGCGGCTGAAGGCAGGGCCAGGAGCCTCTGAAATACAAGCTAACCCCACACTCCATCACCGGCGTAAACTTTACCACGTTCGTCTGTCCGTGGGTCTTAATCTTAAACTACACTTTTTGCCAGCGCTGCTGGGTACACAGGGAAAAATAAGTGAAAACAGGAAACAAAGTGAGTGAATTACTCATCAAAAATAAGCTAGAAACATTGTTATTGTATCTATGCAATTTCGAGATATTCTCCAAAATAATCATTTTTTTTGCTAATAGTTCCTGATAGTTCTTACCCAAATTTTTGTAGTCTGCAGACCGAGGCGCAAATGTTTTGTGGAATGCTCTCGAGTCATAAATTTTACACTACATCGGCGGCGGCGTCGGCGCCTGCCTTCGCCAAGGCATTGCCATTGACTTGCACTGACTGTGTTTGTCTATGTACTTGGCGTTTACTTTTATATTTACTACAGCCACAGCCCGCAGCACAAGCAGATCCTTCCCAGCTCTCTCTCTCTCTCTCTCCCTTGATATTTCCCGGGCTTTCCCCTTTTTCCCGCATTTTTCCCGAGCTTCGCTTTAGCTCTCTGTGTGTAAGCAGCCCAGACAGGGCCGCAAGCATTCCGCTTTTATAGTTTATTGATGCCAAATGGGTGAAATTGCGAGCGTATTGACGTTGAAAATATTTAAGCTGCCAATGCGGGCTAGCAGCGGGCAACTTATTTATTTTGGCTGTTTGTACTTCATCAGGCAGCTCATAATGCCAGCGATAATCGCGCTCACGGGCGTTAAATTTTTAAGCCAAAAACTGCAGCCAAAAGATTGCGGCCAAGTTGTGAATGCTTTTTAGGGCCCGGCGGAAATGAATCAAATGCTCCCCCACAGACACACACACACATGGTCCACTGCACAGCACTGAAAATGTTCCAACTAATCGGATTCTAATGGCAAAATAATTATCAAAGTACTGCGTACATACTCGAGGGCCCATACTCCAGGCCATACGCCCCTCACAAGTGCGCACAGAGCATTCATAAATTTTGGAATGCCATTAGTTTTACATTTGCGGTCTGGGCTTGGGGATAACCGCAAAGTGAAAAGCCGCAAAATTTCCAAGTCATACGGAAATGAATGCCGCCTGTCCAGCGACAAAATCGAGAGGAGAGGAGAGAAGAGAGAGGGTTCCTGGAAAATGGCAAAGGAAAACTTGAATCGGAGTCAGGGGGACAGGCACGGCCAGACCAAAATGTGGGCGGCTCGGTTAGCCTGCAACACACATAGAGAAAGGATATAAATACTGATTGGAAATGCTTCACAGCTTCTCGAAAATATTGAATATAATATTTTAGGACTTGTATCTTAATTCATATGTAGATGATATTCTCTTAAAAAAAATCCTAATAAATCGAAGCACTTAATAATTAATAAACTTATTATTTAAGCTAGAAATTAAACCTAATTTATAGTATCAGTGTAGATGTAAAAGAGCTGATTTGTGCTCTCTGTGTGTGCGTTCAATCAGAGTTTTCAATTAATATAACTACTCCGCATGGCACTCGGATTAAGTGTGTAATAACATGCGGAGCTCCAACCAATCCCTGACTCTGAATGGCTGTCGCATCGGCATGGCAATTAAACACGGCCGGCAAATAGGAAGCAATCGGCTGTCCCAAGCAAACACTATGGTCGTCGGTTGTGCCTCAGCTGAGCGCACCGACCAACCGACCAACCAGCAGATATTCCATAATATTCAATTCAATATTTGAAACCGCTACATAAATTCAAACATTTGCTCTGCCACCGAGCCGGGTTTCGTTTTGTAAACAAGGCCCCGTCCACGCCAATGGACTTTGACAAACGTATCGGCATGTATTTAGCATCGAACTGAGCCCAGTAATGACTGGGGAAATTCAATTTAATTTATAGGCCTTGTATTTCTAATAAACTCATTGTTTAATATTCAATTGGAATGTGTCAATAATATTGATTGTTTGATTACAACATTAATGTAATTACAAGTGAGGCTAGGAATGTAGTTGGGAAACAAGGAGATGTTGATAGTTACGGCTCTTCTTGGTTCTAAAAGTAAAATATTTTAAGGGAAATCAACTACCCTGGGAAGCATTTAATTTTAAAGATGAGACTGAAGAGTGAATATAATAATAAAGCAGTTTTAACAAAAAGTTTTTGCATATTCAGTAAAAAAAATATTCAAAAAAATATTATTTCTATTAATATATATATTTTCTATTGTCTTTTTGAGTTCATACACCTAAACATTTCTTACATACACCCTCATATATTTCCCCTAAATTTGTACTAAGTTATTTCCAATTTAAAACATACAAATTCAAAGCCAGTATCCCCTTTAAACCCCTCGGAAAGCGTTAAATAATGTTGCATAATATAGCCACCAAAGAGTCGGAATAAACCGCAAACAATAAACTCCACAAAGGGTTAAGAGTGCAAAGCCATCTGTATTTAGGCATTCAATGCACTCGCCGCGCAGCTTCAATCAATATAACGACATACAATGACCATTTGGCCGGGGGGTGGAGAAGCCAGTGAATATTGTAATTAAAGTTGGGTCCCGCACGAAAAAAAAGAGGAAAATAATCAATGGCAGGACGGCAACTGAATTAACTCCGGCACTCGTGCACAGCGAAGCCATGAAATGGCCAGCATCCATCCTAGTATCGGCCGTCAGAAAAGCGAGCGGAGATGGCAATGGCAATGGCATCGCGCGTCCCCCTTGGTCAGCGCTTAATGCGAAAATTCAATTAGTGGCATAATTAGTTGTGGCAAGCGTTGAAGTTCAGATTTTTGGTCCGGCAGGAAGTGAAATTGAATGAATGCCATACAAAAAGCACACAAAAAGGAGCTGCTTCTGCCTCCTTGATGAGCGTTGACCAACCGAAAAACAAAAAAAAAAGGGAAGATAAGAAATTTAGGGGGCTGAATTTTACTGCCGGCCTTTGTGTGATCTTGCATTTGGCCAGACTGTGTGTCTTTGCGCTTGATTAATGAGCATTCATTAATTCGGGCTAATTTACGAGCGGCCAAATCTGCCCGGATCCCGGATCCCGAGTCCCGAATACCGAAACCCATTCCATTTGGGGCAACCGTAAGCCCTGCGCCGCTCAGCGCATTGGTGTTAATTAACTAAATGCAACTGCAATAAAATTGATTGTTTTCACTTTGTTTGCAATGCAAATTGCTGTGCCTAATCCCCCCAGCAACCTGCGACCTGCGAAATTCCGCCAATAGCCAGCAACTCGCAATCTGCAGGACACGGAAAAAAGTGCAGAAAATCTTTGACATTATATTAAATTGATCTGAGTTTAGGATAAGTATATTACTATAATTTCTTTCCGTTTAAAAATAAATAGTATTTATCTTATGTTATAATTTTATTCTAAATTTATCACATTTTAATTAAGTTTCGTTTTGGATCAAAATAAAAGGAAAACTCGTTCAGATAGAATAACTCCAAATCTAAACAGACATTAATGGTCTTTTAATTTTTATTAAATATTTTTCTTTCCCCTAAAGTTATATCATATTTTTCTGGTAACTCATATGAGTCAATATACATTTCTTTCTGTGCAATGTATATGTTGAGGTCAGCCAACCGCTGCTGCCACTCGGAAATGCCCGAAAATTGTTTGGCTCCGGTCGGGATTCGTTCGCTGGAAATGACATTTTTGGCTAACATATGCGCGGTTCTGGGTCCTGGGCTTGAGCCCCAGCTAAATTGCAGCGACGGCAAATTTAATTAGACTTTGAGCGGGCCCACAAACAAATGCGTGTGTGCCAGTGTGCGAGTGTGCGAGTGTCCTGGAGATGCACATCGTAAATACACAGGGACACTCGTGCACCCAGAGACGGCAGCTCGCGAAACAAGTCAAATAACAAGTCACGTTTCAATGGCTAATGAGGTCATGTGTAAGGGCCAATGACGGATGCGGCGTAGCCTAGGCCACACTGAGCGAAATTCGAATTAATTCAATTAATAAAATGCATCTTTTTAGAGAGATACAACTTTACCTTATTGTTATTAATTGTATATTATGCCATGGAAATATATTCCTCTGCATCTGAGTCCTTGTTCTTACCTAACCTTTTTCCTAGTGCTGTCTGGCTGGAAGCCATTGTTAGCCAGGTACAGTTGTTGCTGCTGTTGCCGCCTGTCACTTGGCTGGGCGGGCACGTTATAATAATGACGACGTGCAGCCGGAGCAGCAGCAGCAGGAGCTGGGGCAGCAGCAGGAGCAGCGGCAACAAGAGCAGCAGCAACTCAAATGGAGGTTGTCTGAAGTGCCACCGTCGGATATCTGGCTGAATGACTAAAGTTAACACTAACTTGGCAAACAAATAAACATGGAAACAAGGCTGGGACCGGGATAGGACCCGGACCAGGCCCAGGACCAGCACCAGGACAATATGTCAACACACACACGAGCACTTGAGCTTTATGTGCCAGGGATGAGGATGAGGATGAGGCGAGGATGAGGACGAGGGTGTATGCATAGGCATATAATTTCACCTTCCGACTTGGCCGCCCCGTAAACTGTTTGCATTATTGCCGCTGGCGGCTGGCTTGTGGCCTGTAGCCTGTGTGTGCTGCATTACAATTACAATTACAATTAGAAAAGTGTATTTTGTAATTGTATATTCAGTAATTTGCCATGCATGTGCGCCGCACAGATGATAGTAGCCTATATATACGGAATCGACTGTACATGCAGCCGTTACAGAAAAATCACAACAACAATAAACTGAACACACAAAAACAGCATCCTTTGACCTGTTACTCTCACCTGCTCAAGTAAAAGGTAATAAAAAAGAGTCCTTGCAAAGGTAACTGAAACCAGTTTCTCAAGGGTACCGAAAATATTACTCACAGAAAAATAATAGGTAGAAAATATATATTTATTTTAGAGATTTCTAACATTAATAATAAGTTAATATATATACTAATTTACTAATATTCTAACTTACTAATATATACTAATATACTAATACAATTAATTAATGCATATATATATATATTGAAATTATTATTTAACAAATCCATATAAATAAATAAATCCATTAAAATATAATATTGGGATAGGCATATACATACATAGTGAATTATTGATAAAATGTTATTAAATTTTCTCCACTTAATTAATGCACATATATATATATATATTAAATTTATTATCTAAAGAATCCATTTAAAATATAATATTTTAAACAATGATTTAATTTAATTTATAATGTAATAGTTCAAAATCAACATACATATGTATCTAAAATTTTAAATCTAGCCAGCAGCAGTATTTGGCCAGCAGCACTATTAAATTCAAATATATTAAAATGTTCATAGCATGTTAACA